>UZAN01040773.1:15310-27833 GCA_900618425.1 Echinostoma caproni | reverse complement strand
GTACACACCCCACACCCACCGAATTTGGAAGCCATTTGCGTCCGGAGATTATCGTTTTCTCAAACGCGTTCTGTGCATACTAAATAGACAGAAACACAGTTGGGGTATTTGAACCAATTTAATACTCCATTCAGTAAATTTCGAATGCCGATTAATCGAAACGAAGTTTTGGGATTAGATTGCGTGACACGGTAATCCTCAAACGGTGCCCTCAGATTTCCGGATGTGTCCCATCATAGTTGTCAATATGATCATCTCCAACGTCTTTAATTTATGAATTGGCCTCGCTGAATAAAACTAGTGTCCTCGTAACTGTCAGAAAAATCTTCCCCAGACGATCACATACATGACTACTTAAATCGATAGATCGATCCGATAAATGAAGTCATTTGAAGTTTTTTTCCAAAACAGAAATGCTTAATTAATGATTGACTCAGACTTACATTCATACCAATGCATATTCTAACTATATGTTCATCTTTTACATTTACATAGACATTTGAAAATTATTCTATCCGGTTCGGAATAAATCTGAAGTATTATTATGAAATCGAAAACCAAAAATCTCAACTTTGGAATTGCCAGAGGACAGCATCGCATTTAGAATTTTGTTGTCAGGCTAGCGTATTTGTAATATTTGAAGTACGAATCACGGATGTCATGGAAGTACCGAATCACACAGGCACTTGCACAACTGTATCGCACGTAAGCGAGACGCAAGGAAAAGGCCACAGTAGTAGCAGTTCCTTCATCGGAAGAAATCAACGGGGTTAAATAACATGTAAAAAAGAAATCTAATGATTATACAGGTAGTTATCAATCACGTGCTCGCATTCTTGGCGTCGAACAGCTTCTCTGGGCCGCACGGCTTCTGAGTAGTCAGTACACTAGGCCTAAGGTTCGTTGTTCAGAAGCTGTAACGAGTAGACACTTTTTTGGCGTCATTTGGGAAGCTTGATTCATCACAGTTGTCTGGAAACTATGACTTATCACCCGTGGTTTGCTTCATCCCGTGAGCTAAGATCGCCACACTATTTGACTTTGTGGGTATTGCGGGTTACAAAGAAAAATGGTTAGTCACTTCGAGTCTCAGTGAGGAAAAAACAGTAGTCCACTGCATCTTATCGATCATAAAAATAAATGTAACTGCCTAAACAATATTAAATGACGGATGCGTGAATGCAAGTGAAAACGTGTAAATTATTCTTTATAGATAATCTAAACAAACGCAGAATGAACGAATGATCCTGTAGATGGAGGCTTCATCGTTTGATCGATATCTGACATGTGACCAAACTTCCAAACCAGTTCAGTTCTGTATTTTTGAATCAGGAAAAACCTATTCCTGTGTTTCGAATGATGCGCATACAAAGTGATTTTATCGCAAACATCAAAACTTCATTCGTTGTAGTATCTTGCATCACAGAAGGCAGAGCACTACTAGCAAGACTGCGAGGTGTGCAGATTTGTTATACCACTTTATTAGACCTAAAAGACGTGGACCTTGGCTTGCCTAATGCTTTGAAAAACCCAAAACAGAATAACCAAGATTTTGACAGGTATATAACTCGGTGATATGACCGTGTTGCAAACAGTGGGGCTCGTGCGCCTACTCATTATCCTGACATTTTTAGTCTATGAGAATTCTCTATCTTCTATTTGACTATGCTCTTAACATTCCAATCTTCCTTCTACGTTTTTATGCGAAATGGGCAGCTAAAAGGCAGTAACCAAAACCGCCACCCGTATGTGCTTGGTCAATGGTTGTAAAAGTTGAACTGAACATTCATTCGAAACCCAAACGATGCAGATGATGAATGGTTATCTCCCCGTGTGTGAATGGATGCCAACTGGCATGCGTGAGCATGGCTCACGAATACGAATGAAGGTCGGCAGAGAATAGTTCGCAAAAACCACATCGTTCGCACGCATCTGGTTGATCTTTAGGGATGTTGGGCACAGGTCTAGGCAAGCAGGTAGATTTGTGCGTGATTTGTTCTGTCAAAGAGAGTTCTCATTGTATTTACCGGCGAAAATGTACTCATTCGGGATTTTTCGAAATAAGTCGTTCCCAGCGGTCCATGATGTACACCGACTCATACTGGCTCAGTTGATGTCCCCGTGCTCGCTTCAGACTAGTTATTGACAGGACTACATACATACTGTTGCCAAAGCATTATATAATCCTTGATCACAATAATGTGTCAGACGCACATTCCGCATATTGATGAGTGGCTATATGGAGGTGGCAGTGATGAAGCAATAACACCGCCTAAACTGGACAGGATTAAATGAGTGGGTCAAAGCGGGTAAGATAACTTGGTTTCATTCTTCGTCTTCAGGCCTAGCCCTCTCCATTTGCCCCTGCTTCTAATCTCTAATGGTCCCTCAGGTAACTTGGATATCGTTCGCCAAAAGTCGTTGCCAAATAGCACTGTAAGTATTGTACCACAAAATGAATTGCAGATTCTAAAGCCTCGTCAATCAATGAATTTGGGGGTGTTCAACGTGAGGACTCTGATTCAGGCAGGTCAACAAGCTTTTCTGGCTCGTACAATGGAATCCTTAGGAATCGATATTTACTGCCTGTCGAACAATCGAATTCAGGATCATACTATTATAAACCAATTGAGCGCGCCAGATTTGTCCTCGAGATATGTTCTTCGCACATCAAGCGACGATGAAGCTCGTTCCGTACGTCAGTGCGCGGTAGGTATCGTACTCAGTAATAGGGCGGAGTCCTCTCTTATCGATTGGATCCCGGTCAACAGTCGTTTATGTGCAGTGCGTCTCCAGGGTTCGATCAGCGTCCGGAAGGGTAGCAACACCAAAAGGTAACTTTTTCATCGTATCACCATATGCACCGACCAATGACATTTCTGATACCCAAAAGGACGCTTTCTACGATGAACTCACCGATCTCATTCGGATGATTCGAAGCTCCGACATAGTCGCACTTGCAGGTGACTTCACTGCGCAGGTTGGAAAACTGGACGCATCAGAAGCTTGCCTAGGCGGTAGTTGTGCTCTGCCCAACCAAAGAACGGATAACGGCGATCGACATCTTCAGCTCTGCGCAGACCATCATCTGTTCCTATCAAGCACCAACTTCCGACACAGCTCTCGGTGGACAGCAGCATGGTGCTCCAGTTCAACTGGTACTCAAATCGATCACATAACAGTAAGTTACCGTTGACGTGGCTCAGTGCAAAACTGCAGGTCCTATTGGACCACCTGCGTTGAGTCTGACCACGCACTAGTTTTGATGCAGTTCACTCTCCGACTGATTGGTCGGCGAGAAAACCAGCAAGCTCGGATAGCCCATCAACGACTATCTGCTCCAGCCAATCGTGCACGCTATGAGTTAGAGCTAGTGCGTAAGCTAAGTGCGCTTCAGCGTGGTGATGTAGATGAGCAGTGGGAGCAGATTAGGTGAGCAATGCATTCCGTTGCGAATGTTGCTTGCGGGACTGAGACTCAAGCCCAACGGAGGCATTGGATATTTGATGAGTCTGTAGCACTGATGGATCGAAAACGACAAATCCGACCTGCCAGGATCAAAATAGAGTTAGGTGGCATCTACAACGTTAGCTCACGAAGAGCCTCAAGAAGGACCGTGAGAACTGGTGGGAAACAATAGCTAGTGAAATGGCAATAGCGGCTGCATCAGGGAATAGTCAAAGACTGTTCCGACTGATACGCAATACGGGAGGTCAGCGAACTCCAGTTAGTGAAACAGTTTGTGATAAGAGGGGACAAGCCATTCACAATAGGGATCCACGATTGGATCGCTGGGTAGAGTATTTCAGCGAACAGTTCAACTGGCCTAGTGCCAACCAGGCTGCTTCATCTACAACTGAAGCTCCGTGGGCAGTGTCATGCGATCCTCCAGCAGAAGCAGAAGTTCAGACTTGCATTCAAGCTCTGAAGCGAGGAAAGCCAGCAGAACCAGATGAGCTCCCTCCCACTATTTTCAAGATGGGGGTGATAATCTCGTAAGCTCTATGACTACCCTACTGCGCAACATTTGGACGCAAGAACACATTCCTTCATCTTGGGGCGAGTCACTGATCGTTCCCATTTTCAAGAAAGGATCTCGCAATGACTGTGAAAACCACCGCGGGATTAGTTTGATCCCGATTGTCAGCGTCTGACGTCTTTAAGAGAGTCCAAAATCCGTGAACCGCAAGCCAGATTCCGGCCTGGCCGTGGATGTATTGATCAAATTTTTACGTTACGCCAGGTCCTTGAACTGCATCATACCTACCATCGGCCAACGATCGCAGTGTTCCTTGACATGAAAGGAGCCGTCTACTCAGTTGACCGCGAAGCTCTAATGGAGTGTCCCTTCTTCGAAAGGGAATGCCCCGGAAGTACGCTAACCTAGTGAGATCACTGTACTCACAGACCTCCGGTCGTGTAAGGGTTTACAACAATCTAATTAGGCGGTTTGTCACCAGCAGGGGCGTCCGTCAAGGATGCCCTATTTCGCCGTACCTGTTCAATTTCGTCGCACATGGATCAGATGCGTGTCGTTTCCAATTGGAACAAGGTTACTGACATTTGTTTTCAAACCTCAGACGATTAAAGCAGGAACGAATCGTAGTGAATTGCGTACTTATTAGCTCAATCGTTCAAGCTGACACCCATTCACGTCTGTCACTAAACCTTCACATGACCATTGACAATGTAGCTGTTTTGGGGCTTTACACAGAGCAAATGTTATCTTCCAAACGATCATACTTGAAAGCACTCCGAAAAAAATGGAGGGAATTCGCAACAAGAGGTGTCACATATTGTGTTATTGTTCCTTCTCCGCGCCAATTCTGTGATTTCCATTTCCCGTGTAGTATACACCAAACAGGGAGAAGACTCGGAGAGCTTGAACGAAGTTGTGTTAATACCAACGTAGCAACACTATAGGGATATGGAGTGATTATAATACAAAATGGTAAGGTTACGTGTGGGTGTTGTCTTGGTCCTTGTTCTCAGCGTCTTCTATCACGGTGTTAGCCGCCACGCAGTTTATACAGCCGAACGTCAATCAGTTTCGGTTTCACCCCACACCCGTGGAGGGAAACGAAATCGTGACTATGTTCTGTCATCACACATGATTCGTGCAAAGATTTTGTGTCGTAGAACAGATAAAAAGCGAGCAAATTTCCTTTCCATCTATCGGCATTTAGAAGTATACTTTGATTATGCAATACGTTAACAATGGATCCAAGTCGATGCCAAATGAATGTGACTGGGTACAGAAATTTTGGTCAACAACACGTCATACGGTTATAAGAAACGGATGAGAAAAAGCGGAGTGAACTTGTGCCAACTGTATACCATACGAACGATGTGAGTCGCGAACGAGTAAAGCAGGTGTGAAACTGTTAATAAAAACTCAATGAATGAGAGGGGTAGAAAATGGAAGAGATCTTTACAGGTAAATATGCGGCAACCACAGCAGCGCTGAACCAGCCTACTTTGTTTTCACAACTCCGGTTTTCCAATCCTACTTCTGCGACTGTCAGAAACTACCTAAATAATTTGTTGATTTGGTTCTTAGTTGGTGCGAAGAGACTTGTAAACGTTGCCTCTGGGTCAGTTCTGTGCCCACTGGTGACCATTTGCTACAGGATTGGACTGATCAAGTTCCTCATCGTTCCATTTCAAGGAGCAACTGAGTAATGTTCATATATTATTGAACAAACGCCGCGTTGTGTGTCCGACACAAGGTATAAACCACTTAGGCTTTCTAGTTGCATATGTGATCGTAGTATTGCTCTATATGATCGCCTTTTACGTTACCTGGTAACGCCCTTGGCAAATGGTCACGGAGTTCAAATGTGAAACGTGTTCATGTCTCATCAGACCTTCGAGTCCATGATGTGTGCTTTTCATCTTTTGCAGATTGTTTGTCGACAGTTTCAATCCATCTCAATACTCGGATCATTCTCAGCTGTCTCACGCATCTGTTAACGGAGGATATCCTACCGCACACTATAGAGTCAATACCTAATACAATTCGGATAGGATGCAAAGATTCAGTTAGTCTTGACATGTCCTTATCAACGGATTTGGGTACGTTCGTCACATCTTTTGGACCAGTGGCAATTGAGCAAAATTTATTGAATTGTTGAGACTTCTGTCCAGTCCTCTTTCATGGTCACTCGCTCAATGTTTGCGCATTCCTCGTCCGCTCGTTGCACGAGTTGGTCTCGAAAGGTGAATTACAGCTCGTCACGGACAGTTCTGTTTGCATAGAAAGTAAACTACTAACTATTGTGGCATTAGGGACTAGATTACATCCCCTGTTGCTGGAGTCAGCCTGATATTTTTCAACTTGAAGCATATGTGTCGTAATATTAGCACCTGGGCTGTTTTAGGTTAACCAATCAATAATGCATGTTAATTAACAGCTACCGGATTGGTTTTATAATTTTTTAGGTGTTCTACTCGGTTTAATGATGCAAAAATATTGTCCGAGATGCAATGGAAATTTTCTTTGTGGTGTCACTAAGAAGTGTTAGAATATAAAATAATAACCCATAGTCATGCCGTGACAAGCTATATGAGAGGATAAAACCTAAGGGTTGGAAGGAGAATAGTGAAAAGTGAGAAACAATTTACTTTGTGTATGCGTGTGTGTTGCACACCGCATTCTCAGATCTGTGCTTCTGGGGTTTTCAGTTATGTCACGTTGGTTGTGTGACCCAGTTCTGAAGGATCGGTATTACTGTGTGAAAATGTGTGTGGGCAGAGAGGACGGGTGGGTTCGTGAACTATTCCTCAAACTTTATTGTTTTCCTCTCAATCCCTAGGTTTCATCCTCTCATATAACATGATTGAGTTACCGAAAAGAATTGCTCGTCTGAAACTGTGTTCTAAATGCGATTATGGGCATATTTCGAAAGTTATGGAATAATAAAATGATCAAAGAACACAGCTGACCAACATGACACTCATTAAAAAAGCCCGGCCAACTTAGCAAAGTCAATAGTTATTCAATCGATTATACGCAGTCAGTTGGCGGCAAAATTAGATCGATTAGGAGACAGCGTGATGCAGCACTACTTTCATGCACCACTCAAACCAAGTCGTTATTCGCAAATACCGTAGCATAAACATATATGGAATCAGAACTTGCTTTGGATAGGTCAAATTAGGTGTATGCGTGATGATTTGACTTGTTACTCACGTTGAATGGTATCATTTTAAAAGAGCTAACAAACTAATCCGACCGTATGATTTATGTGCCTGTGCTTATGTGAGAGCGAAGCCATTCATCTGATCCTCTCGGTGAGCAGCTGGAGTATCCGATGAGGCTGATGATTCTTGCTATTTTTCACCAAAACCTAGAGGTTGCATTTAGGTGCGATCATAAATAATTCACTAAAATGTGGTCAATCTAAGTCCATGACATAAATAAATGAACTATTCAAGTACTGATTGCGTAATAACTCAAACGGAGGACTGAAAAAGCAACACTGATGACCGAATCAATAACTGGTATCTTCAACTTCGTAAGTTTATTACCTTAGTGTTCTTTCCTCTCTCTGTTAGACTCGTTCTACCCATTCCTCGATCTCAGATGGACTGGCCTGCAAGTTCAGTTGCTCAATGGTTGGGAGCTCCATCGCGCGACGCCAGTTTGTAGTGCTTGCAATAATCGCAGTAGTAGTGCGCATTGAACCAGGAGTACGAACCCCGCAATACGGATCACGAAATACGAATCAAGGATTAGCAATCACGGACTGGATCACGTAAGCACTAGACCACACTGGCACTTGCATGCAATGTCCCACGTAGCCGAGATGCGAAGAAAAGGCCACAGCAGTAGTAGTTCGTTTATTGAAAGAAGTAAGGGGGGTCAAATACTATGAACAAGATAAACTCATTGGTCATCCGGGCTTCTTCCAATCGCGTTCAGTATTCCTGGCATCGTTCTGCTTCTGTCTGGGTCACACAGTCTCTGATTGGCTGGTACAATCGACCAATGACATGTAGTTCAGAAGCAGTGACACGTACGCTTTGCTGACGTCACCCGTGAAGTTTAATTGATGACAGTTGTCTTGTAACGCGTGGCTCCAGGGTATGCGTCATTTCGTAGGCCCGGATCACCACAATGTGACCCATTAGATGTCATATGCCTCTGTAAGTTCGGATGGTTGATCTGAATGTTAAAAGATCAGTGCTGTCGNGTGCCCTGGCAGCCCAACTGGCAGAGCGTGCGCTGTAATAAAGCGTAGATGAGGCTCATGCGTGGGTTTCACACCCACAGAGGCTACTGAACTTTCACAATTTCAATATAAAACAAAATGGAATTGAGTCTTTTGGACGGCTGTGACATCTCAATCACCCATCACCCTAACACACCACGAACAACACCGTTCACTCCGTCAGCAATAGTCCTGAACGTATTTCGCACATCATGTTGACTTCTATCTATCCATCATTGTTTTCTGTACGTTGCATAAGCAGTAGTGCATAGTCAAAATTTTAAAAACAGAGAAATTCAAAAAATCTTATAGTACGATAAGATAAAAATATGAGGGATATAAATCAGACATCCCAAGTTATATTGATGAAAGCGGATTCGTCCAGCAGTCACTGAGTGCAAAAATTAGCGGTGAAACGGCAAAGCACCGCCTGACGGCTGTGGATAACACATGAGGGCTGAGGTACTTTATTTCCACATAAACCGTGGTTCTCCAGAAATTGATAATCAATACATACACGATAAAATCAAACGGCCTTAGGACTGAATCAATTATCGTAAGGGTACACCAAAACGCAATCATGATGATACAAAAAGAAGTCCAACAATAAGATTCAATAAAGCCAAAACGGAAATCCACAGTTATTAACGCATAAGACAGAGAGGTAGTGAGTGTTTATCGAGTGAATAGCTAATGAAAAGAAAATTTCGTCATTTGGCCTTCGCGGTTGAGATGGAAAAAGCCACTTAGAAGCACAAATCAAAAAGCCAAGCACAAACACAAACAAACTCAAAAACCGTTTGGGACAATTTTGACTTCCTAAGCATTTGCGGGTAAATTTGTCTTCTTAGTCCACGTGTGGGCATTTTCAAAATTAACCATCTTTATAAACAAACAAATGAGCAGAACTACGTAACATCGTTCAGTGGAGCGTTTAGCCTTCACGAGAAATAGAACGAGGTATCCTATCCATTCTGTTGTGAATGCTGGTTGAAAGGATAACATTTTACCTTTAACTACGGAAGCCTACTGTTGCTCACAGTGTTTGGCGTTCCACAATCGACATTTGGGACATTTGTGGACGGGTGACTTCCCACGTATCACACAAAATCTTCTGCGGTAGACAGGAAAACACGTAGACTGCACCGCAATGATCACTTTTTCGTAATGATTTCGAATGAGCAGTCTTGTCACAAAATGGTTCGTCGATAGTAAGATGGGAAGTTCGGTATCGAGGGCAGTGTTAACCAATTGAAGCTTTCTTTGACTCCTAAGACATCCCAATTCAGGAATGGACTGGGGTTCCTAATGGCGCTGGACATTTGCTGAAATACTCCACCATTGGGAATTCTTATTTCTCTCGATTACTTCGATCTTCTTTCGGAAAGCGATTCCTTGTAAATGCTTTATTATCGATAAATCAGCCTCTTTCAATTCGTGTACTGCCAGCGAATTCGATACAGATGAGTGCGGACTCTGAGCCAGGTGATGTTTAAACCTTAAGAGGATAGTCATCGGACTGCGAAATTGTATCCAGCTACCTGCACCGGAGGATCTACCAAAACAATGTCTACAGTATCGCCTTCATGAGTTGCAAGCTTTCACCTACGTGCTGTAAGGGAAATATAAATTAATTTACACCACTGCAGACTAATGTATATTTCCGTTGGTTGGAGCATGTGTTGCGCATGTCACCAGATAGGTTGCCGCGGCCAGCGACCAAAACCGGCGCACGAAAGTGCATGGTTAATGGTTGTAAAAACTGAAACTGAAACTTACACCCCTACGTACCCTGCATGACAGCGATGGTGGCCCGGTGGTAACGTCACCAACTTACCACCTCAGGAGACGTGTGTTCGAACCCCGCCACCACCACCTGACCTTCCCCTTGAGAGCCCTTTGAGTGACCGCTCCCCTTCGCTTGAAAATTGTACCATTGTGCCATAATAATTGCGCATTCAATAAAAGGAAGTAACAGTTAAAGGACAACGCGTGCAGTAATCAAGACTCTTTTGAATGCTTTCGATTGTTTGTGAGTTGAAGTAATTCGTCAGGAAATCCATCGGGAATGGCCGTAGTCAGTGACCTACATGTCGATCTATTATCCATATCGCATTGAAAACTGTTCAATAAAGGATCAGCCGAAAGTCAGAATCCTGCTTTCCTTTTTAATCTCCAACGCAGAGATCGGGTTAAGTCGGATAGATAT
This sequence comes from Echinostoma caproni, assembly GCA_900618425.1. Lineage (NCBI taxonomy): Eukaryota > Metazoa > Platyhelminthes > Trematoda > Plagiorchiida > Echinostomatidae > Echinostoma > Echinostoma caproni. Next base: position 17,411 of record UZAN01040773.1, on the reverse strand, counting down.
GCCTGGTTCTTACCGAAGATGATCACAATGTGGAAATGAACTATCCGATATTTCACTTCTTTGTTCTTTGCGGTTTCAGTGACCATGATACAAAAAATGCTAATTTATTGTTCTCATTTTAGCACATGAATCAAAAAAATTGAGTGACCCATTAATTTTGGTGGTCACCATGTGGTTCAAATGGAAGCACGCAAAACGAGCCCTCTGTAAGTGCGGGGACAGTACATCCACGATACTTCCACGGAAAACGCGGTAGTTTTCGAATAAACCCATGTCGTTTATTTTATTTTATCTGTTTATTATTGGTTTGTTTAATTTTCCATTGTTCGTCTAGTTAGGGTGAAATTCAGAATCGGAGCGATCTGATACTTTAAAAATATCATGCATGTGGGTGGTGTAAAACGCAGACTATACTTAGCCATGCCAACATTCCAACGACTGGGGGAAAAGTTGCAACATGATTTTATTTAAATCTGATAAATCTGTTTTGAAGTACACCAATGCGACTATTCTCGCATGAGAACGGGACCTTTCTAAAATGACATGCAATACAAAATGGAAAGAAAAGAAGAATGAGGGCNATCCCGACGAACATCAACTTTGATGGTGAACTCGCGTGAATAAGAACAGCGAAGCCAAACCTAGATCCAATTAGTGGCACGCCTCTCAATGAGGTTGCTCTGCACCCAATCTCTAACCGCATGCATGTGCGAGGTTTTTTAAGGATCTGACTACTGATGAGTAGTCTAACGTTATCTCACTTTTTGTATATTTAATAATGGCGGAAGTGTGCACTGGGATGGTCATGACGCAATCTAAACACCATAGTTATAAGCAGATCTTTACGAAAAATGAAAAAATTGAATATTCCTCTTTTTAATACAAAATAGTGAAAAAGAAATCTACGAAGGTAATGTAATATGTTTTCTGTGAAACTACAATTGCCCGTTGATATACATTGAGGAAAAAGTCACCTTCCGGTTTGAGAGTTACATGTTTTTTCAGTTTACAAAGAATCCGTGAGAAATGAGCTTTCTAGTGTGGATAACTTCTACTACATTTACACTTGCAAGTCGTTAAAATGAGAGTGTAACCGTGTGTATCATTGTGGTCGGCGACACGAGACATTTTTGTGAATTAGTCAAAAAATTCCTAAAACCAGTCATTCCTTTTTTTAAACCGCTTTGGCCATGCTCAGGAAAACATTTTTCATCATGGTCAACACTTCTTTGAGCAACTTTCACACCGCCAAAACGCATATCCGATAGAGTAGTCCGAAAGTTCATTTATCTTCGTACACTTGCCCTAGTAACTTACTACTTGTAGATACTCCCGCTGGTTGCATCACCTTATTTTAGATGGTTAGTTGGAGAATACAAACCAGCTTCATGACCATTACATGTTATGAGAGTTTGATACAAGGTATTTATCTAGTTTCACCCAGAAAGGCGGTTATTCGCGGATTTTATCCGAAGAACCATTCCGAAGTATAACCTGTTTAATTACACATTCGTGTGAACAGCATACGGAGTAAAACCGAGTCGCCGGGACCTGATTTTCAATTATGGAAACTAGCAACCTAAGAACGGCACTTGGGATAGCGAACGAACCATATAAGGCCCCACTAGGTTAGGCGTGGCATTGAAGCAGACGACAGCGAAGCTGCCCAGCACCACCACAGTTGGATAGTGGCTTTTGTGAATAATCAGTCTTTAAGGTCTGGGAGGCGCNTGCCTTCACAAACAAGACACGACTGCTTGAAGAAAAACCCAACCAAAGCATCCAATTAGGTATGAAAGTCAAATAGAGGAAATAATCGTTATATAAATTTCGTCATATACTTGAGTAGATAAAAGGAATGCATTACTATACAGTATGTTAAATATACAACTATTTTTATCAAAATACGTATTAAGACACTGCGTTGAAATTAAATTGTATACTGTATAAGGCTCCTACATGATATCGACGTGTACAAAGTATTAGCATACATACTATATATGAGAGGATAGGCTGGTAGTAAAAGAAATAAGAGGCCTTCACTCCACCAGAACGATTCAGACACCAATCCGTTTAGCCGCCGAGAACCGTGTTCAACAAT
>UZAN01040772.1:20451-53400 GCA_900618425.1 Echinostoma caproni | reverse complement strand
TAATGATGATTCTCTATGAGAAACGTTGCCTGCGACCATGAGTTCTTTGATGTCGAGCGAGATTTTGAGCATCAAAGGAAAATCGCTCATTGTTCTGCTTTTGGGTGAGTTCGTGTGGGACCCAAGCTTCAAGACCTCGAGTGAAACCCATCGACCGAAGGTGGCGTGAAATTGTTGCAAAATCACAATTCATCTTTTCGCCCAATTCTCTGCATGTTTGATGGCCATCTTCCTTCAAAAATCCCTGAGTTCGTGCTCATCCATTTCGACGAGGAGCGTCGTTGAAATCGAACTTATTATGTTTGAACCTGGCAAACATATTCCATGCAGTTCTCTCAACTATTGCGTTCTATCCACAAACGGCACCAAAATCTCTGGTAGCCTCACTCGCTTTTTGACCTCGATCAAAGGCGAAAAGACGGTGTCGAAAGTGCTACTTTTTATCGACTTGACAATCCATTGGATGTTGCTAAAAAAGATAAAAAATTATATGGGTAAAAACGATTACTTCAATCTCGTAGAGCATAGCACGGGCTTTCTAATGGCATATAACTGTTTGCCAAACCTCAAACATTTTTTGTAGAACAATTAGTTTTATGCATCGGCAAGAACTTTTACAACAAACAATGAATACAGAAATCGATAGTTCTTCATTGAGATACAACGACTTGCCCTCAGTGGTCTTCTTAATTTTTGATCTTTAAAAATAATCACCAAATATGTTAAGCAATACTCACCAGTGAGTAGTATCTCACAACACAAGGAAACAGATGTGTAAAAGTAATCTCCAAATAAGTTTGCATTGATGTGATTACGAGTGGTTGGAAAAGNTTGTTTAGAATAGGGAACTGTAAAAAGCCAGATAAAAAGGGTAGGAGCCATATGAGTGAGGTCACGTTCTTCCGGTTCGAATCAAAGAGTTATGCTGGAATCGGCGTTTTGTGTTGGGCCTAGACCAGGTTGGCTGAAGGGCTTCGACCAACCTTTTTTTGTGAACATAGAGTTGGTCGTAATGACTTTATTGCTACCGCTACTTCAACTGCAACCTGATGTAATAGGAGGGTTTGGAACGATTGGGAGACGTCTGTTGGACATCTTTTGAACCCATCTTCATTTGCATGATGACCGGAACTGTGATTGCATTCATTTATTGGTGACACATCGGTTGAATTCATACGCACCACGTTTTGGCTAGGAGGGATAAGTCATAGAAAACGAGTTTGTCTATCACTTGTGTCGTTTCTTGAGTGTCACGGTGGGAATCTGTGGCGATTGTTTTTTGTTATGTTTTACGCCGCTTATATCCGTTGCTTACTATTACGTCGCACATCACTATATCACGGGTGAACACCACAAGTGCACAGAACACAGTGACACTAGTAGCACACGGGAACACGAGAACATCGGACGAGCACCAAGTCCGTGAATGAATGATAATTCTGGGACCGGAAGCTACCTAGGCAAAACACAGGACGCGCGGTCGGCTACCGATCTCTCAGCCCCCCCTCCCTCCTTAAATACGGAAGAGAAGACACTGCTTCAGTAGCACGGGTTTTTTATGGCCTTGAATACAAGTCACAAGTCAATTTACAAATTTCATTCGCATGCCTATATGTGATTCAAAGTAGTATCGTTCAATGCAAGGAAGAGATTGTACCAATCAATTACATAGTGAGCAAAGTTCAACCGGACATAGGCCACGGATCAGACGGACAGACCGAGAGAATATTGCCGTATGACGCAATATTATTGATTAATCTCCGCGAGATGTGTTGTAGATTTGTTCGTCCCCCCCCCCACAGAATTAGCAAATATGCAGCCGGGCTTATATTGGAACGAATAGCATCGATCACCGTCCCAACAGTTTTATTAATTTTCATTTCAGTATCCCGTTAATGAAATAGACAACATGGTCAAGGAGAGAGGGAAAGCAGGCATGTAGACGAATTCACCAAGTCAGATTGATGTTCCAGTATGGGCTTCGATTACCAGAGAAAACCCAAAATCAATATGATCATAGATTGAACGTATGCGCAGAACAATATATGTGGTTTTTTTCTGGTCTGGATGTAATCCTCCCCTCACACAATTGTAAGTTTTCTAATCGCACACAAATGAATCAGTTTAAACTACAACTGGATCCCGTGCGATGACTGGACAGGTGGGTCTTCCTTGTGAAAAGATTGTTTTACTAATTCAGTATTGTAATTTATCTTATCGCCTTCACCGATTTTCCGGTAGGTTTGCTCATTTTCAGACGAAATAGACACGGAGCACAGCTGCAGAAGAAGACAAAAACAACGAAAACTACTGGATTTAGGAATATTTACCCCAAAACTATCACCAGCAGATCAATAACTGCTTCGTTTTTCTAACTAATGTGAATACAGGCCAAACACGAAGAGGAAACATTTTATAGGCGTTGATTCAACCAAAAATGAGCCGAACACTGGACCTGGAATCTTTTATTTTGCCGCGGAAACCGTTATTTCAGAGGCCACCTCGTGCTACTGAAACTGTTTGCAAGCATTTTGTCCAGCCTGTGCCTGCGTGTATGTGCATGTGTGCATAAAATAGTAGCCACATCTCCAACTCGGGTAGGAGACCGAACATGAACAAACTAAGGCCATTGGGTTTAGACGCAGAGAAAACCTGACCACACACAAAGATGACTGGTGTGTGTGTGTGTGTTTGTTAGAATGCACGCATGTACTTGCATTTGAAAACTAGACAGGAAGTCCAGGTTTGTCGGAAAACATGGTGTTTCTTCACCATAGTGTTTCAGTAAGTTTATTGTGCAAACAGGTGAATCGATGTAAATACATGGATTGATTTCTTTGTATACATGGATGAAAATAACGAAAAAAGAAGTAAGAATATCAGTTAATGATAGAAGTTATTTGGGTCCTCTTTGGCCTAAAGCGTCAAGATCAAACTCAGATGAGGCTCCTGGGAGTCAGGTTTCTTCACTGTCATCCAACAGATTACCGCGTGAAAAATAAACCTTGGATCACGGGTGGCCTAATTTTGAATTGGAACGTTATTGGCTGCAGCCTGCTCCATTACTTTGCACACAGCATTTTGATACGATTGGTCGAAAGACATTATGGGTAAAACTGAGGGAAGATAGAATGCCGGAAGACTCTTTTTGACTCTTATATTTGTGCACTAATCCGTGTGCACAATGGAATATTGCCTAAATTCCGAATGGATTTGAGAGGATGACAATACTGTCCACCCAATGGAGTTCTGCTTGACTACATTATCAACTGGATAATGACAAGAGCGTCTATGAGATGTTGGCTTGTGCCCAAAAGATAAAACGTGTAGATTTTATTTGTATTAGGGTATTCACTCAACGCCTTGCAGCTATTCGACAACCACTTTCAAACCGTGGCAAACACCAATAGAGTTTTGTTTCAATGTTGGTCCTATAAAACAGGTCATACCAATTGCAAAAATAGGCTCTATCATTCCTAAAATTACTCAACCGAAAAACAAACTCGTCCCAAAAGCAATACAACAATAGTAATATTATAGTTAATAAGAAAGGAACTAGAAGACCGAAATGATATGCGTTTATAAACAACGATATCCGCCTAGTTCTGATCTATGCTTAATAGACTTGGCCTTCAATAGTGACTTGAAGTAATTCATCAATGTTACTAAGGCCAAAGGCTATTTAACTAACTAGCTTTCCTTCAAATAATTCAGACACAATATTCGAAACACTTCACTATTGTATAAAATGGTTTGATCATCTCCTAAGGTGCACTATCACCTGCTCACAGAGTAGAAACCTTTAGGCTTATGGAACAGATAAAATTGTCCGCTGGGTTCGTCGTGGAACATTGTATCGGTTGGAGTACGCATAGAACACGGATTACAAATCACGAACCCCACTGCAGCACTGAATCACACTGGCACTTGCACTACGATATCTCACGTAACCGAGACACAAGGAAAGGAACACAGAAGTAGTAGTTCGTTTATTGGAAGAAATCAAGGAATCAAATAAAATGTACAAAATAAATTTATTAGTTATCCAGGCATCTATGAATCGCATGCACATGTTCCTGGCGTTGTATAGCTTCTATCTTGACCGCATGGCTTCTGATTGGTCGCCACAATCCGCCTATGGTTCGTTGTCGAGAAGCTGTAATGCGTAGGCATTTTGTTAGCGTCTTCTGGGAAGCTTCATTAACCACAGTTGTCCAGACATTGTAACGTCTCACCCCGTGGTTTACGTCATCCCGTAGGCTAGGATTACCACAAACACCCAGGTGTACACTTGGAGTCTAGCTGTGAAACATCGAGAGTATCACCATCTGCACCGACATAACCACTAACCGCTGTGCCCATGAAGCGTTGACGTTGGGCAGATTTAATCCCTCTAATTGACGATTGTTGTAGAAGAAAGCAACCACATAAATGACCCTCAGCCTGCATCAATTTATGTACCGCCTTGGATTCATCAATTCTCTGGTTCTGTCTCTATACCTTACACCGGAGAACCAAACGCGAACAACGCTGTGGTTTGATCGTCATTGCATTGAGACGCATCGGGGGTGCTATCAGCGATGCGCCTGATAAACTACCAGTTTCGAACAGCCGTTAACTACTTTATGAGTATCACCAACGCAAATGATTACACAATCAAACCGGTACCCCGACTCCACCAGTCAAATAAAAACGAATAATATAGTCTGACCTGATACAACCGAAACTATGCAACGGACAGTGTTTGACCGACTATTATTACTATTCGATGCTTTGTTGACCAAAGTTGAGGTGATTGAGTAAACCAAACCTATTCCGATTAATTGACATCTGTTAAGAATGTTGTCAACAGAGCTTTAGGTAAACCTGTGTGATTTGGGTTTAGTTTCACACTCAATTTTGGTCAGGAACAAAACTTGTCGGGGTCGGACAGAGTAGAATCTCGACGGTTGGACTTTAGATCAGCCAAAAAGAAACAATCCTCGTTTTTTGACTCAGAATTGTTTTCGTGATCAAGAGATCGGGCTGTTTGTAGATGCTTCACACGAATTTTGGACGAGAGGATGATCAATTGACGACCTGATGAATAAAAAAATAAAATAGAAATGCATCGCGATTAGACTAGATTCCATAGACCGGCCTATCCGTTTTGTTTTACGAGTGTCAAGGCTGCGAGGTGATTCCGATCGAACACTATAATCCCATGAATGGGGCATAAAATCTGTACTCCGTTGCATCACATTCCTGGTAAGACAGAATCAAACAAAACCGCGGTGATATACATTCTTGCCATGGAACGAGACTCAAAAACCGTAAGTCAAGATACGTAAATTATCATTAATACCAAACAATGGAGATGAGAGAAGCAGTTTTCTTTATTGTTTCCTGAGCAGGTGTGGGACAAATCCGAACAGAAAGACAAACCATCGGCTAGATGGAAATTTACCTATCGAAGTGAAATATCTTTCTGAAAGGATTGCCATAGTCTGCTCGTGAACTAATGACATGTATCCTAGCTTGGACGTTGATTCTGCTGATTCAAGTCCCACAACTATGAACTTCATAAATTGGCCGTCATTTAAACCACGGATTGAGGTTTTGCTGAACTCATAGCCCGAGCTTTGATCGTGGCTGACTTCCCTATTCGTACTGACTGAAAAAAATCGGGAGGAGACTCGATAGACAATCTTTTCCCCTCGGGTTCAGTTCAACTCTAAGACACTGTGACCATCTTTGTATAAACAAGCCATTTTTAGTAGTGTTTTCAGAATAATCCGGATAACAATGAAGGAGTAATACCTGGTGAATTTCTACCGAAGACAAACGGTGAGGAACAAATGAACATATACCGAGTCAGCATTTGTGGGTTGTTCATTCAAGTGAAGTCAAGAAGCGGCTTTAATTCACCCCATAAGCGATTTTGTTTAAGTTTGTTTAAGTGTCTATATGGCAAGATCAGCGTTAGTAGGAAATCGCGCTAGGTACGGTATTACAGAAGACTTGTATGTTGTGTTGCATGCTACTACATGCTTATACTTGAAGCGAGTGATAGATGTGGAGATATGTTGACCAAGGTGAGGGTACAGTGGGTGACACGGGTCTAGCAGTATTCTTGTAGAAAGTTTCTGGCAAGCCTTCAAGTGCTATGAAATAATAAACTGCACAAAATGCTCACGTGATATGCCACTGTACCGATATACGTGTTTGATGGATATACGTATGAGCTTGAAGTCTTTGATTTTGGCGGTGTAGCCGAAGAGAAACATGATACAATTTGACGGACTAAAAGTTAAAGTTTTGACGACTATCGTTGAGTAAATAAATCTGCTATGCGCGTGCCCGATCAACTGGTGGATTTCTTGATTCCATGGAGACAGAACAAAGTCCCCGATTGGATATTGTTTCACTCGGAGTCGTCGAATGTAATTCATCATTTGAACAAATAAGGCCAGTAGCTCCACAACTCAGTTTTTACATTTTCCGTTCAATGCTGATCCACAGAAACGATGGAGCAGTCAATGTAACCATTATTATGTTCCGGTATTCGTGTTTCCGATTCCCCACACTGCGGTCTATCTTTCCCAGTTCTGTACAACTAAAGTAGCCTACGATAATAAACCTTTTTTCACCGCCCGATGTTGAATGTTACAAATTATATATTCTATGAATAATTAACTATGCGAAAGTCAGTCGCCGGAACATCCGTCGGACGGTAAATTGGCAGGCGTTGTCTGGTCCATCTCTGTTGTCGCTCTCCCAGTAGAACGCTGGTGATCGCAATGCGTTCCAGATATAATTATTTATCTGGCAAATACTTACTTTCCTCTGATAGGGATAATGAAGCAACTTTCTTCTTTTCTTTTAGGAATGATGTCCAATGGTCATGAGAATCACTTGTCGCGTTCGCATTTCATCATCTGTGATCTGAAATGGAGCTACCCGGTCCAGCACCGACATCGTGTTGTTTAAGTCACATTCTCGCTCTTCATAAAACTATTCTCAATGGGACCTGTAATGATTGCATGTGCTGGATGCCGGTTGTTTCATGTATAATCAATCACATCACTGAAATCTGGACTCTAGAATGATGACTGCAGGCTACCGGATTTGTACTAGCTCAGTCCTCCTAAATGATGAGATGTACTGCGTTCCTTTGTTGTGACGTAACCTTTTCCAGCTGTGTCTTTGAACAAATCCGGATACACCGAAGCATTTTTCGAATAGTCTCATTCGGTTTTCAACTACATCTTTGAATGACTTGGGGCTGTTTGTACGTCATGGAAACCAAAAATGTTTAGCCACGTTTCCATTCCGGATGCATATAACATTGATGCATCGCAAATAGTTAGCACACAAGTAACCGTGTAATGTTTCTAAGATCTTTAGTTCCAAACCGCACCCTGATTGTTAAATTTGTGGAAGACAAGGGGCAGTGGGCAACACGCAAATGCAACTGTGAGCATCTAAAGTATCATGTTTGGGTTATCCCATGCGATTTTTCACAGGCACTGTATATAGTCTCGGGACACAAAACTACGCACTGCTGACGAGTCCCCCCCCAAAAAAAAAGACGAAACAGCTGTCCACCGCTGAGTTGTTTAATCTCGACATCACATACATTTCCATCGCCTAGGAAATTTTATTCAGTTTTGTACATAGCTCATTGAACTTTAACAAACAGACACGACTAGTTATGACGATTAGTTCAGAATTTTTCTAGAGAGGATCGGCAAAAATTATGGAGCAAACAACACAGAAGAATGGAAAAATACTGATACTAATTAAAATATGATCTCGTTCTTTGTTCAGTCTTGAAATGTCTGAGTCTCTGATTTTGAACGGGTAGTCTGAAATTTCTAAAAAAATAGTTTCAACTATGTTTGTTCCAGCTCATTTGAGATTGTGCTTCTGATAACAAGTTGGTTTGCTTGAATGAACCGCGGGAAGTTACCTATGCATGCGGAGCACCTTATTCAACTATTGGGGTGATCCAGATAGAAAACAAATTAGATCAAGTTGTCTGATAGTTTACTGGAGAATTGTTGAAAAGTATGAAGCACGGTAATAGCCTGGCATGAGGACACATCGCCCTGGACTGGGAAGCCCGTTTACAGATCTCTAATTAGGATGGGGGAAATTAGATTGAGTGAATAGCTCCTTGGTGCAACCTCCAAGTATACACAATTGTATTAAATCTTGTTCTTTTGCATCCGGTTGAATGCTTTGAGTTCTGTTCTTGAAGAGAAAGACAACTATCAATGCTAGTGATTGTTTAAAACAATGGAATATTTTCAGTTTACTAGGGAAACGGGAAGATATATCTGATACAGGTACTACTGACAAATGTTACGCGTTTTTCAAATTACTCGAATGCAACGAGACGTTTTATGACACCGCGGACCGGGGATACAACCGTATCTCACGTGGAACCGTTGGTTTTTATGTCTAAACTGTAGAGGGTTTTTGAGACCATGTGACAGAGAAAACTCAGATAGTTAGAATGATGTACATCGTCCATTCACCAACACGATCTATGGGAGCAACAGGCCGAAGTTGTTCGTTAGGCAGACCTGAAACAAGATGTTCATAAATGGGAATCATTTGTGATGGATCTTCAGCAATCAGTGGTAGAATGCATTCGAGCACAAACGGTGGGAACAAGAAAAGTAAAGCCACCAGTCACAGCAAACGAAAACTGCTGTAAAGGATCTTTTGATGGGAATGATGATGATAATGATACATGTGTCAAGACCTGTGGGTGAGATTACTCTGAAGGTTGAACCATCAACCGCGATCCCGGAAGTTTAGGCATCAGTGCGCGAACATACCAGACAAATGTCTTTCCTTAACAGTTTGCTCTTTTGGTCGCCTAAGAAATCTCAAGCTTATGTGGAAATGCTAATGACCTATTGACTTCGTAGATGTATTTCTGGCATCGTTTTGATGTTTTTTTTCTCGTTTGAAGAGGCAGAAGGATAATCGGGGAGAAGAACGGTTTTCAAAGAAGAGAGTCGAAAAAGTGTGGCAAGTTTGACATCTTGGAAGAAGCAAATTTTTGTTAGGGAGCTCAATAGCTCAAGGTGGAACGAAGGCATATCATAAGTCTAAAGTGACGCGCTTCAAAACGGGAACCCCGAGTTCGCAGCACAATCAAGTTATAACTGGTTAAACCAGAAGACTTGTGGTTGTAGACTTTTATTGATGTACCGTGGCACGGAGAAAGTACCGATACCGGCTAATGAATGTTTGCACGAAGGCGAGCAAACCAACGAGCGCAAAAACGAGCCAAACCGAGCGAAAGCGAAAAAAATTGAAAGTTCCCCTCGCGGAAGGATACGACAGTTTTCAATCGTATAAAACAAAAGTCACATGGCGTTGGTAATGAAGTAAAAATGTGAACGTACGTTCAGATTGTGGATAAAAAGTGTTGCCCGGCAAATGTTTAAATTTGTCCGGCTTTTACCGTGCAATCGACCACGCTAAAAGTCTCAGAAGAGGCAAACTGTAGGCACCGGTTAGAGTAGGTGCACGTAATTCAGGGTACTGCGTCTGTCGAATACAAAGGCATCGGCAATTATCGTAGCAGAAATCACGGGGCTCATGTTATTGCCCAAAAGATACGCAACGGAAATTTCAACAATCTTTTGTGTATGAACTGTAAAGTTTCGTAAAACGTTTGCTCATTTGAGTTCACTCGTGAATAAGATTATAAAGGATTTCAGAAGAATCCATCCTGATATTGTACAGCAAAAAATAGCAAATCCTTCATTTTGCCAGGTTCAAAATAGCACGGAATTGTTCCGCCGAGAGTCAATAGCAGCACCATCAGATAGTACAACGTTGAGGTTTACAGAAATTTACTTGTGAGCACTGCTACGCTTAACTGCGTTTGACTCAGGGTAGTTATTTCGGGTTCTCAAATTCATTAGCTTGAATCATTAGCGTCACACAGGAGCAGGCAACCAACATATCTACCGGGTCGATNCGATAGTTTGACCGTTTTCAAGCCCCGGGGTCCGTCGGTGGTTCATCCAAAACCGCCTTTCAAAGAGGTTGTTTACTGATCCATCATTGTCGTACAAAAATCTAAATTTTTACCAGGAATCATTCTCAGCTTATGTGAGCAGAGGATCAAATATTTGGATGTATTGGTGCACAGAACAACGTTTCCGCCTCCCTTGCCTTGAAAGATGATTTAAACAGTCAAACAAACAGAATCTTCGAAGTACTTTGAAGAAAAACAAAACAAATCCATCAGCGTGCCCAATTGTGCCATGTCAGTAGAGCTTGGTAACTAGAATTCATGTTTAATGATCAGAGTTAGATCCAACACTATTACCTTATTAAATAGAAAATTTGAAGCCTGTTTATCACTCAGATTAATCTGGTTTCCAGGGCTAAAATAAATTATTAGAAAAAATTGACTAATCCTCAGCTACTTCAGAGGGACCAAGAATGCACTGAAAAAGGAACACCTTTTCGTTTACAGTTAAACTAGTGCGAATAACAGCTGACTAAAATTTCGCATAAATAATAAATAATTCAAATTCAATAACAACCGTTTTCAATAAGAATATGCAAATATTACTCTTTTTTTGAATATTTCTCGCCTAGGACTATTTACAGAAAAGGGGTTCCTGCGAACCAAAGACTGCCTGGGGACCTAAAAGAAGTGGGAAACATAGAATTGTGTTGACCGTCCTCGAACCTGTAGTTCAATGTACACATAACCTTAGTTGCTTTATATCAAGAGCACATATTAAGCGCATATTAAGTGAATAGATGACCAGTAATTACTTCACCGTATTCGCTTCCTATCATTCTTTATTATTTTTCCTCTCACGAAATCGAACCATTGCCAAAATTGTGAATTCGAACAGCAAACGTATCTTTGATAATTTTAACGTCTGTGTGTAAAAGTGTCACAAATTCCGTCGAATGCGAAAGAAAAATATACAGGTTAGAACAAAAGCACTTCGAGGAAAAGTTTCCTTTTATTTCTCATTTGAGAACGACAAGACAGTCATTAGATATCATGTCATTTTGTGATGAAAGGTGGTACAAAGGGAGCCCCTGATAGCGAACGAATCAAGAATAGAGCCCATCCAACCAGATGCGCAGACGTAGCGGCTGGAACTAATTCGAGAGACAATGTCGACTACCATTCTAAACGAACGAATCAACAGTTAGGGCCCGACGGACAATCCGCATCTAACCAAAAAGATATCCACAGAATACCACAACGTCGGCGCTGTCGATCTCGCCCTATGACCGGGTAAAACCAGTCGGAACCGCATGCAGAAGAAGAGGCAACGTACGGATCAAAACCAACAGGGATTGAATAACAGAGTAAGGCATGAATCATCCTGCCGCGCGGTTAAACATTGATTATATATAATTGAACGCATACACCGATTGTTTTCTATTGAATCAAGAAACGTTTCGCCAGCCAACTCGCTTTTTACATTGTCATCATGCAAATAGAGTTTCCGATATACTAACCACTAAGGTTTCCAACTTGGGCTGGGAAGTTTTCTATGTAATTGTGTGTTGGACAGAACGGTTCCGAATCGTTTTGAGAATTATTTGTTCATTGGTTAATTGCCCTTGGCATTGGTTTGCAAGATCTACAGTTGTTGTTTTGTAAAATTTTCATTTCAGCGTGCCGTAAGATTCCTTGGCTATGCTCACTCTGAATCTACTGTGCATTCAAACGAATTTATCCCAGGAAAAATCGGCTGGTGACGTCTTTTGACCAATGATTGCAATGATTAGGGAACGAACACACATTTAATATACACATGTTCGTTAGAAATTTATTTTCGGACGAATTATGCACTAGCTTTTATGGCATCCATGCTTGAGGGTCTATAGTGAGTGTAATTATGATTCATATAATACGTGTTCCCAAGTTTGAGGCAGCGTGTACCGCATGTCGTTCCTATGATTCTGGTTAGTGAACGAAGTTCGGTTTGTCCCAATGTGTGGCTAATTCAGTTCATGCATGACTGTAAATTATGGTAGGTGAAACTGACAGGTCACGATAAGCAAGGACGGTCGATTGCTTGTTTCTGAGACGAATGCGAAGGAGTTGGTGTTTGGCTAAACCTATTGGATTTCGTCGTTGTTGTTCAAATTCACATTCAAATTTTCGTTATGAGTAAATTACAAAACTGATGCTTATTGAATCCCATACGAACTGTAGACACTGATTTTCTGTTGATGATACAATTAAAAAGCAAACTATAACGTTCACTTATGGGTGCTGAAAACTAAGATGTTTCAGTGATTCATCAACCCGTGACTTGAAAGAATTGATGGTTGGTGCACAAACAACTTGAGGTGGGTTAACGTTTTAGGTAATACAAACTCCGAGGTTGGAAAAGTGTTGCTTGCAGTCCAGCAGAATCATTTGGAGCAAACATTGAAACAGCTGTAGTAGTTGATATACGAGGATCATATGTCTTCGGATTCGACGGTATTCAGACTAATAGAGTCCGTGAACTGCAGTCGTTCATCATACGTTTTAGATGGTAATCCTTTGATCAGTTTGATTGGTTTTCTCCGCGAACGTTTNGTAGCGAATTAGTCGTGGATCCCAAGCCTTTATACCGACCTCGGTTGTTGTTATTGTTGCTGTTGGATCAAGATATCGTCACGCAGACAATTCTCTTGTTTGTGAGATTTATTAAATCACATTCATTTCATCACGATAAGTGATTGTTAGTGTTATTCAAAGAGCAACTGAACAGTTTCGTGTTTTGGTAACACCAAGTGTTTTACACGTGTTTAAGGGTCGTTTCTTCATTGTTATAGGTGCTGTGGGGCCATTCACCGTTCTGGAGAGGAAGAACAGTTTTCCGATCAGTCAGGGTCCTCAAGGAAGATGGGTAAATGGTAAAGAATTGGAGCGGTGGTACACCCGCGGCAATCATTTTAGAGGAGGGGCTAGTGTGATGGAAGGCAGTATAAAGAGAGTCCCGGTGAGCGACCGAATCAAGAATGGGGCTCATCTAACCAGGCGCGCAGACGCAGCGGCGACAGGTGCCTCACGAAGCAGTGTTGACTGCCACCCGAAACGAGCGAATCGACAATTACAGCCCGACAGACAATCCGCAGCTAACGGGAAAGATATCCACCGAATGGCACAACGTCGGAGCTGTCGATCAACGCATCTCGCGCCGCGATCAATTCAAACCAGTCGGAACGGCGCGCGGAAGAAGAGGCAACGTACGTCCCAAGTGCGGACCAAAACCAACAAGGAATGACCCACAGAAAGAGGCTTGAATCATCCCGCCGCGCGGTCGAGAATTGACCGTATATAATCGAACGCGTACACTGTTTGTTTTTGAATTTGATCAATAGAATTTTTTCCCAGCCAGCTCGCCTTCTCACTATAATAGGCAATTGATGGGCATTCGTCAATAGATATTACTTCTTGAAGAACAATAAACAAAATTTAAATGTGATTTTAAAAATTATTTAATTGCAGTGGGGTAAGTATAAATAAATCTTTCTTAGGTAGAGTCAGATTATAAAAGCTGGATAATGCTTTGTGATATTGGGAAAGCAAATCGTTAAAAGCAATTGATTACATCAGATCTGTCCATCAATCGGAAGAATCCGGCCTGACTCACTTCGAAACAGTTTGATACTATATTCTAATAGGAATGGTTTGTTTTAGAAGTCAACTCGGATGAGTAAGCGACTTCAATAGCCTCAAACAAATTGTAAGTTGGTTGATAGTAATCACTACGGCATCACCAAAAGACGTAAACCGGGAATCCAAAAGATTAGGCGATGTTTGATTTTCTATGGTAGTGCTCGAAGGGTTTCCGGTATACCGTATTAGTATGTGATTTGAAAAAAAATAAGGTATACACAAGGTATCAGATATCTGAAAATAGTGCTTTAAGTTTCGCGAATACCCGGGAAGTAGTATCGGAATTCTTGAATAAAATATATCATGTGAGATCATCTTTTGAGAACTTTTAAATTAGCTGTTTGCTCCTTTTACTGCATTAGTGGAAACGAAGTGAACGCAATTTCTATCTAAGGCAGTTAATAATTATGAAAATTTGGGTCAGAAGACCGCACGATCGGCAGTTTTGCAGGTAACTAAATGGGTGCTATGCTAGAATAACACAACTGTTAGAACTGCAGCGAGCTCGAACTTTTTTTCTCTATATACACAATGCGATAAGTGAAACACCGAGAACGACAGTGGGACAAAGGTATCTATCTGACCACATATGAACTATTCCAAAATCTATTGATTTTGTGTACTTGAAGAGGAAGAAGGAAACTTGATGCTCCTAAAATAGCACAGCTATGAGATGAAAAATATTTATTCCAATCCAGCTGGTCTAGTGTGCTTTAAACTCTAAATTCCGGCAGTTTGAACAAATTGTGTACGGTTTGTATCAACAATTCTGTAGAACCTTCACATGTGTGCAAAATCAGCTAACGCTCACAGACTTATACCGTGTGTGTGTGTATGTGTTGACCCTTATAATAATCAACTTTTTCTCACTGACCTCACCTCTTTTCTTCGAATCAGCAAAACCTTACCATTGAACATAACATTCCGCTGCATTGTTTCATCAATCCGGCTTGCAGTAACCTCTTGAAAATGAGACATTTGACATCCGGTAAATCTCACAATTCCCGTCTCTTTTCTCCGCCCCATTAATTGAACGCAACAAACAGATTAATTCGTTACTTCTATCCGGTCAATCTGTACCTTAGGGTTGAAATACCTAATTGAGGCGCATAAACTTACTGATTAAATTACCCAGGAGTATGAAACTATTGTCTGGACTAAATGAAAGGCCTTACCTGGATAAATCTCACCTGATGAATATGCATGACACTCAACGGGCCACCAAATGTGTGCACACATCTGTATAATCTTAGGAATGCATGCGAAATCGTAGTAATTGTAGTATGCACACTGGTCTCAAAATACTAATCAACGATTAGAAATCACGGACAGGCAATCAGGGAAGCCACGTAAGCGTTGGATCAAACTGGTCCTAGCACGATGGTATCCCACGTAACCAAGAGGCGAGGAAAACGCCACCGGAATAGCGGTTAATTTATTGAGAGAAATCGGGGGGGAGGGGCTAAATAACATGTACAAAACAAGTGCATTGGTCATCCAGGCCTCTGTCAATCGCATGCTAGTATTTCTGGCATTGTTCAGCTTCTGTCTGGGCCTCACGATTTCCGATTGGTTGGTCTAATCGAACTATGGCCCGTAGTCCAGAAGCTGTGACACGTACGAGCATTGCTGACGTCACATGGGAGCTTGATTCATTACAGTTGTCCGAAAGCTGTAATGTGTCGCTTCATGGTATGCGTCATCTCATAGACCAGGATCACTACAGAATTGCTGTGCACGGTACCTCATATTTCTTTCACATTGCGCCGCTTTGTGCGTGAACATTCCTGCTCGTGTGTCTGTGACCAACTAATTTCGCGGAACTCTCACCGTGTTTTCCTCGGATTTGGTCTGTCCAAGAAGCAAGGCGATCCGTTAACCTCACAGTTCATGCGGCCGAATCCCATCAAGGTCGTTTGAATTTTTTATTGATCCCATATCAGCTTCAAATATTGGTAATCTGTTTGCCTGAAACCCGATTACACATACTATCGTATATCGCATCAAAGTAAATGAAGCAGTTTTCATATATATATATATATATATATATATAATATTATATACAAATATTGATCAAACTCGTACAACATTCTGGCTTTCGTCACACGTGTTCTTCTCAACGTTTAGTATTCTGAGCCTAATTCACAGGGGATTAAATGTGATATCAACCCACATAAGCCGTACCGAATATATGTGTGTTATTATCCACTTATGTTTCTGTTTCTATGAGTCGAATGCCAAAAATGTACGATTTCTCGATTTCAATGAAGGTTACTGGTGCATAATTTAGAAAATAATCAAGCCACAGTAAAACAAAAACGCACTCATAAAAGTGACTCATGTGCTTAAAACAGGTGCTCTACTAACCTGTCATCAATCTTCTATTTGCCGTTATTCATTTTTGAGCATTGCAAGCGGTTGTTGTTGCATGGAGTCCAACAAGTTGACTACTCAACACGACAATATGCGTATTTAACAAGCCGCACATCTCATAGTCAGCTTTCGAAGCTCAAATTTTGTTTCCTGGAATATGCTTTGAGTTTTTCAAGGTTGAGGACAATGCGTGAGTAGTATTTTGTGACCGAAAAAATTGTCAATTTGTTTGAGCAAGAAACTTTTGATGAATTAGAATATGAACTGTGTACTGAATGAAACGATTTAAGCTATTTATAATAGGTGTTTTGAACTTAATAAACACTGCCATGAAACAGGAATCATTTTTCAGAAAGAATGAATTCCCGTACTAGTTTTCAAAACATATTTTCTAAATCTAAGCTTTACTTTTCGAATTATTGCAATCTTTATCACGACACTCAAGATCGCGGGAAGTCAAACAATGATAGATAAATTTCGAAATAAATAAAGTTAACGCATTGTAATCAATATGTTGGAAACAGAAATACCTTTTGAAAATGAGAGTGATATTGAACGAGATTGATCAACACCTGTATACCTATTTTATATTGCATGATGCTGTGTTAGCTTCTATTTTATTATAATACTGCGTTTTAACTATTATGTTCTTCACATACATTCACCGAAATGTGATTATCAATGTTGATAGCTGCTCTACCGTGTTTCGTCGAACAACAAACATTGTCTGTCGGATCCGTTGATGCAATTGAATGATAGACTAAGTTTACGAAAAATACCATTTTTGGGACATTTTCCTGTTTGAGTAACGTGGATTATCTTCGGGTTCATCTTTGTTATTCCCATACGTGTGTCGATTTGCTCTTGCCTGCTTTAGTCGACTTTAGCCTTTCAAAGTCAACTATCCTAAAGACAAGACTCTAATTTGGTTTTCTTTGCAACAGGGTTATGGGTCAGAGAGTGATGTCACAAACATAGGCCTCATATTGCTAATCAATAAAATAGTACGAAACTAGTTATTGCGACGAGTTAACATATACCTCATAATTTTAGAAGACATTATCCAAATATTCACTGTTTATGAATTCGGTCCTATCACGAAGGCACGCAGAGATCTGAAGAACTAACGCTGATAACCCCTGCACAATCGAAACAAACATTGAATCCGTTCCTTCAACTTTCATTCTGAATTATAACCCATCCGCTCTCAAATTGCTTTCGTTTGGCTCTGATAAAATACAGTTACGAGGCAATGAAAAGAGGGATTAACTAGATTCCTCAATGCCTCAGCTTAGTAAACAAGAAAGAATCACCTTATCTTTGCAATGGGTTGTATTATAGAAAATTATTCCGATTTTCAAACAATTTATCCCAGCTATAATCACTGAACTATTCACGATTGTTTTTGTTTGAATCGCTAGACTACTTTTTTATCGATTTTGCAGGTTTTATTTTATTCCCTTCATTTTGTTCGATAACCTTTTGCAAGGTATAGAATTCACTTTCCACTATTGTAGCCTTATGTTATCTTTTTTAATATGCATTGAATCATATGAACGCCAAGATCACGTGAAATCATACTAACTTCTCATTCCCTGAACGTTGAGTGCATAAGTTTGTGATAGCCAGGCTTGCATTTCCATCAGGTCTGTTCGTAGGTTTTCTGTTCAAATCGGAACAGCACGTCAATGTCTTGTGTACATGAAGCGAAGTTCGGTGATCAACGGAAACCTCTTATCACAAGAAATGGTTATTACCGTTACTGAATAAAATGTTGAATCCCAAAGTGAATGGTGAACATCGTTGCACAGTTGGTTCCATGTTCTTGCTGGATAGCTAAGCATCAGAAGCTCAGTTAGTAACTCGATCTAAGAAAATCAAACTTGAACACGGGTGCACTTGGTAGGCTGTAAGAAGAAAACCACGTTTTATTTATTTTGGTATGTTTGCTCATAGTCTCAGATATTCATAGGTTACTTAGGTAGCAGTGTGGTTGGGGATGGGTATCTGGATTTGAGGCTGGTCACCCATCCCTTGCACCTCGTCAAACGCTCCCATACGATCAAGCGTCTCAAATAGCCTTTACTGAGGAAGTCCCACTCACTGCCTTCTCGTGGCGGACGTGTTTTCTCACCAAAGTGTGAGGACGAATAGCCGACATCCCGGGCTACAGCCGAGTTGGTAGACCACTGGTATTTCACGTAGGAAAGTTGACCAAAAACCCTGATTCCAAACCAACCAAGAGGAGGCGTACGAACCACATCCACACCTTCCCCGTTGTGGCAGTGGTCACCGGCTCAATTGGGCATCGAGGTATATTGGGCACCTTGGACTGTTGACCCTGTGCGAAGGGCGTATGATGCGATAAACTGGATACCGGCTCCCAATGGACTGCGGTCTTCATACACAGCCCCGCTACCCTGTGAGTTAGGTTTTGGTTAGCTGAAGGCTCCGGTTGTGGATTCCCCAAGAAAATGCACCTACTTTGGTCTGGGCAACCCGGCAGTTCGCAGCCCACATGCAAATGTTGGAACGTTTTTCTTTTTACATAGGTTACTGTAGCATGGTTTGTTTGGTACATAGTCTGAACTAAAACGTGTGTGAAACATATAGTTCACTGTGAATTTCGGTCCGCTTATGGAGTGCAGCTCAGATAGGTCATGCTGGGATGAGAGAAGATGAGAACCTCAAGGCAAAACATGAAACGGAATAGGACTCGATTGCCCTCGAGGACACTCACACACGTATCTTACGGCGGTGTCACCTGAGAAAAACTCCAAGACAGTGGAAAAAAATACGTAATAGAATCTAAAGTTTAGCTTACAACTTGTGGTTGATCACGGCGATGACAACAGGTTTGAGATACTTGAAATGCACTCACACTTTTATTTAAATCAAATGGTCTTTATCAACACTGAAGTTTCATTACTGGCATGACGTCACGTTTGTTTTATGGGAAATCGAGTATGTCTGAAGGTCACATTTTGTTTTACTGCAACTGGTATTTTGATATTCCTATGTTCTGCCACGTAGAATGCAAATTTCTCTCTCTACTCATACCGTGCGTAACCAGTCAAGGCGTTGTATCAAGAACATCGTGTGGGCTGTAATGCTGCTCTCTGAAGGCCACCCTCAAATCGTTTGAGCATTTCAACATCAACTTACCAATCACTCACTTCAAAGGGAAACATTGATGATGTCAACAAACTTTCTTCTCAGTGTATAGGCATGACTGTCGGTGCTGTTTTTTTCTCGAACATCACGTAGTGCGAATCAATTTCTATGATATCTTTTGTGGCAATCACCTCGCTGAGGTGGTAGCTATTCGGATCCGCCTGCTCGATCCGTACAAATGAAAGTGGATTGATCACATACTGATGTTGCAACGAACTGACACGGTGATGTGATCGACCGTTGCGCAGAACATCAAACGATAACTGAGTCATCATGTCACGAAATCAGTTTAGGCAAATTAATACAACTCTCTAACCGCCTCCTCCAATCCCAGTTTCCTTTTTATAAATCCTGACCTTTGTTGTTACCCTGTGATTGCATATTATCGTAGAAACATGGGAATGAATGATCAAAAACAATCAGTTGCTTCAATAAATTGTATCAGGTAAGGTGATCGAAAAGTATTCCGCGTAAACAGTACTTGGTTGTAGTAAGTCCCATTTTTATTTCAATTAATTACCAAAAATTCCACTTACTCGTGGCCAGCCCGGTTTCGTATGGGTTTCTTACCAATATCCTGATGACTTTCGATGTCACACTGGGCAAACTCGCTTCGAATATTTTGGTGTTGTGACTCAATAATCTCAAAATGTCTTTAACTACTTTCTTTTAATATTTTTAGCCATCTCGATTATTTATTTCCAATCTCCTGAAGTGTGAGGACCTTTGTGAACTTATCCATTCACATTGTTGCCATGGTTTGACCGCATCTTTGTCGGCAACCTTGACATCTTACGATCCGTGAAAATGCTGTCGTTAGTTCCCCTGATTGTTGTATTTTGTTTCATACAACCCAAGATCTAGGTTAAAAGAACTCACTTTCAATAGTATCTTCATTTCAGATGTTGGCCAAGTGGTTAGGCCACCGACTAGGGAATCCCGGATTCGAACCGCTCAACCGCTGCCCGTCTTCCCTATTTCTGTATTTTCCCAGGCAGCTTTGGTATGGGCAAGGGGCTCTTCCTGATAGTTGACTGCACATTTGTATGTTCAATAAATAAAAACGGAAGTAAAAAAAAACATTTTAATATATTTATTTATTTTTATATTTTTAACGACAAAGAGAACCCCAAATTTGTCCGCACTAAAACAGGCGATTTTCTTTGACGGACAAGTTCTTCGTACAGTGAACATATTTCGGATTATTTCAAAGTTTGTAATGAATAATGTTAAAGACCTTTTATTTCCCTATTGATCGATTCTCTGCTTCAAGTCAGCAACACATCAAATTAATAAAGAACTAGTTTAAATGATCAACAGATGCGTTTTCATTGAAACTTTACTATTCAGGAATGAAGTTCGTCTACTGAATAAACTGCGATTTGAGACAATTCTTGGTAAAAGGACTGTTTAGGGAAGGTGTTTTTCTTTAGGATAACTCTGTGCTGCAAGTGCCAACCGCCATCCGGACGCTAAGAATCTAAATTGTCAAGCTACTGTTCTCTCGTTGCAACAATGTTCACTACCCCGATATCCATATTCTGCTGAGGTGAGATACATCAGTCCCATCGGGAGTCAACAGTTGGGAACAGACTTGAAGCTTGTGGTTTGCATCAAACATAAAGCCACCGATGAACAGACTGCATCGTGCATCCGTAGGTGGTGTGATTGAGAATAATTTAAATACCACTGACCTTGTGGCTGATTGGAGATTCAATTCGATCGATCCGCGTTTGTCCACTGAACCTGGTACTTAGATTTACTATGTCTATGTACGCAGTGGTGCACTATAATCAAACTACGAAACTCTTAATGTAACGTGGAAAGAAATTTCAGTCAGTCCCAATAAAGCACACCTCTCACATGAGTACTCGCGTACTCACTACAAAATGAAAGAGCTACATACACCGGAATTAAACAAATTTCCGACCAATGAATGCGTTTACTAATGATCCTCGTTCCGAAACGAAGACAGCAATCTCTCATGTGCTGCTGCTGACGTGTCTATTGCGGATGTGAATTGGAAATTCCAGAATGTTGTTTTTGCACACACAGTCCAACCTGTGGAGATTTTCACATGAACCAGTTGTTGTCGGACTATGTGACTGAATCGAACGGTAGAAAACGACAGTAAAAAAAATATGTTTAAGAGAGATTAGATCAGTGATTAGTTAACTGAATAACTGGGCTAAACGACTGGATAAACAAAATGTGAACACCTGATCTTGTCATTATTAGACATCGATAGAGAAGTATTGTCAAAAACCGCGGATTCAGATTCTTGCGCAAAATTAGCCGTTTGTAATGATATTCTTACGGTATTGCTGTTGATCACGACCTTCCAACGCGTTCCTTCCTAATAGGCGTCTGTTTAGCTACAATAGGGATGATGAGTCTCTTGGTCCTGCCAACTGTGATAACGAATGAAGGGGGGGTGTATTCTGTGGTCATGAATACCCCTTGGTTAGGTACAGATAATGAACAACGAAGTTTGAAACCAAAAACGTTAATGGACTTGTACGAGAACAGAAGCGTAACTTATGGTCGAGCAAATATTTTCATCAGGCAGCCATGTTATAGCCTTATTTACGTGAATGCACGTACAACATTGCTTAGAGAAACAGAGGAATCGTTTGGTGGTTATGCTGAATGGTTTGGTATGTATATCAAAAAATGGCTCCAACTTAATGTGTGTTGAAGTAGTTCCGGGTAACGCCGCTGAGGAGTTGGTGGGGATACAGATATATTACCAAAAACAGAGGGGAGTTCGTTTCAGTTTTTCGTTGGTCTAATAAACAGGGAACTGAGGGGCGAGCACGATTTACGAGAATATTTGATCTTCGATTTCGCCTGTTCGCCAAGCTTGGCAATTTGTTTGCAAACGTTTCATTACCAGCCGAGATGACATTATCAGTGCTTGTGAAGTGGCAGTCTTCTGCTTGTATTCATTCGTTTACAGTACTGGTCGATTGTGATGCACTAAAATATTTTCTTTATGATCAAATGGAGTTTCATTATATTCATCATCCATATTAATGCTTTAGGTATGGGCAGTAATTTATATCTTGTCTACTTCAATGTACGTAGTTTGTGGGCTGCATGATTATCAATTAAACGTGCCTGACCTTGAGTGCCAAGAATAAATGATCTGAACATGAGAATCGTGAAGTGTATCAAGTATGACAACGCAATACTTTCTAATGAGAATGACTCAAGAATTATCCCAAATTATTTCCGTCAATACTTGCCATTTCCCTTATTTGTAATGAGGCTTTATTTTATCTAATGTATAATCCATTAATTATAGCAACGCTATTGGATAACCAAATGAAATTCTTTCACAACCCAGAGAAATTGCATTAAATAAGGTTTCATAATAATAATAATCTATATTTGATGTTTAACTCAATGAATTCGAGAAATACCACTTCAATCAAAGTCAACGTTGAAATTAAGGTCACTTTGGGCACAGCTTGGAATCTTTTGTTGTCACCATAATGGAGCGAGCAGCGCTTGAAACCAAAAGTTTCCATTATCTCGATGAAAAGAACAGAAATAGAACTACACGAGCATACAAGCGTGGACTTTCCGCATCACATCTTGCCCAATGCTTTAACATTAACAAAAGCACAATGTTAATTTATTGTTAATAAAAACTGTTCCATTGTTTTTAGTTACCTCTTAAGTCACCATGGTCTAGGTTAACCACTAATGACAAAATGGGATTATCCGCTACACTCCGAGTATGAACGATTCAGGAAAATCACGGATATAAAGACTGTCCAAGACTTGTTTATTATTATTTTTGAAAAACATTTACTTCAGTATAAATGCTGTTGCTCATACGAACCGATAAGTGTTTCATAGGGACCTTTTGCTTCAGTTTCGATTAGACCTGTATGTATGTGTTCTTCTCCACTGACCATTGTTGTCCCTTGTTCTCATTGTGTTCGACTGGGTTTGCCGTTAAACTGATGCGTGGGGGTGAGGTTGGTAGGGGAGGTGGTTATCTTTCTATTATAAGTAGATATAAATTTTATAATCAACAAGGGTGTCATTAGCATGCAGAACTTAAATGCGGTTAAACGAAATCCGTGTGATGTTTAGATGACAGCAGCAAGATTTGGAAATAACATCTGAAACGCAGAGATTTTGATTCGTATAACTTGTCCACTGCAGGTCGTAGCCATAAACATCAAACGGGCACCATCGTAAAATCTAGTATTTTACAATGTCCCAGTTAGTGATTGCCTTATCAATAAATGACAATGTTTTCTGTGTTAATGGACAAAATGTTGACAACAGTCGGTAAACATGTTTACGTATAAGCTCTACCATCGACCTGAGCAACTTGGACAAGTCGCCAATAAAAGCAAACCTTTCTCAGTAAAATATATTGCAAGTTATAGTTATCCTGAGTGGGCAATTAGGAGCTGGAGCAATGTCACAAAAGGAGATTCGATGTTTTTTGGAAGCCTTCATCAACTTCATGGATTACCACGAAAAAAGAAACAAGACTCTGCAGCTATCTTACTTTGAACTTGTTCTTTCCTTTGATCATTTACTAAGCCATATTTATCGATTATTTTTCATATTTAAATAGGAGGGTGTGCACAATGTGGCCAACTGGTCGTAACATCAAATTGGGCAATCCGTTAACCACTGTTGATTGGTAAATACAATTATGTACTAGTATGAAGTGAAGAAATTCAACAAGATTGGAAACTGACAGGTCAAATGGATTCTCCCAACTTCAATGATGGAACATTTTTCAGTAGATGGCACTGATTCCGGGATCGAACCTTGAAATGTATCGTCTAAACCCAATAAGAATCTACAACGATGATACACAGATATCACCATGTATTAGTGACCAACCAAGGGGGATCCATGACGGCAGGTAACGAGCAATAACATTTTCTCTTTTCAGAGTAGCGATGCCATGGACCGCAGTTCATCACAGACCACATCCTTATCGGTATAGAAACAAACAGAAAATGGAAAAGATGAACGAATCCATGGGAAACTACTAATACATTTTGAATGACTATATTTTTGAGGTTAAACTGGGCGTGTTACGATATTTAGTATTCAAATGAATTTTCTCGAACCCTAGACCTCTTCGGACCTTATTTTCTGATTGGTTCATACAATACTCAATAAAGATTTTCAATGCTTTTACATCAATGGGCTGCAGTTTATCGTTTTTGAACACNGTTTTTGAACACTGTACGCCTGCTCTGCTGTAAAGCGATTGCAATTGCTTCTTGATTCAAGCACTTGCAATTAAAGCGGTGCGGTAGGACATTTTAACCGACATGAGGCAAAATAAATTCACGAGACCGCTAACTGGAAACTATGTTCAAATTCCATTAGCCCCGCTCGGTTTCTCCTGCATGCCTCACACGGTCAATCTTCAATAACTCCCAGCTTCTAATAATGTTAACTGCGGAATGCATATTCAGTAAAAAATAAATAATCACGACGACTTTTATGGGAACTGTGATTAACGGTAGTATTACAGATCTATGTTGGAAATGCGGAACAAACTGGAGAATCGTTTTTCGTTGCTTTGAGGCATGTGCAGTGTCGAGGGCATACTTACGTGTGTCATCCAATTTAAGACTGCACCCGTACATGGCCTCGTATGGCCTCGTGACCACAGAGTAACCCAGTAGACTGTCTCTTTTTAAATCTACGGGACACTGCGTAGTTCATTTCCACAAGGAAAATCCTGATAATTTATGGTTTTTGCAACAATCAAAACCGGTGCTGTGAGAATGACTTATATCGATCAACATCAATCTCCTAATTCGTTGGTTGCATCCCTCAACCCTGCCAGTGTTTGTCCTCAGTTACTAACTGCCAGTAATTGATTATCTGCGGCAACAATCGTGAATTTCGTATGTGAACACTGATGCGTTCAATGCGCTGTGAATAAATAGTTAGTTAGCTGTATTGATTTTCTACTACGAGGCGTTTGTAGAACAAATACGTACACAGGCCCGGACCAAGGAGATTACAGATTTGGTACGGACTGATTGTAGCCTTTATAATGACCGTATTTCTTTCGCTTTTTTTGGTATTACAAACGTACCGATAATAACAACAATTATACTTCTACCCATTCGATGTAGCATCAACAATCAGGAACCTGACGGTGATCGAAAGGAAGGCTACTAAACAGGGACTCCGAAGTCTATCTGCAGTTTTTTTCGAGTTTCATACCCCAAGTTTGCGGTACGGATAGCGGAAGGCCTTTGTCATTTGAACGGAAGTTGTGGATAAATCAACCACTTTTTGGCCAAACCTGGTTCAAAGCTTAACTTTGAAGTTTTGAAAATGTATCCATTCTGTGATCAACTGATGATTGTGCAATGGGTTAAAATCTGAAGGCTGTCATTCAAGTTGTTATTTGTGTTACTGAAGATTCACGGTACCTTTTCAAAGTATCACATGACGTGAAATGTGATTGGTGTATTTCGATAACAGGGGTTCCTGTGTAAGCAATCACGATATAATAGTCGTAGGAATAATACAGATCGGGTTCGCACCAGTTTGCACTGATTCGTCAACTGTTGAATTACATCTGAACAGATAGCTCATGGGGTTATGACATCATTTAAACAGCGTGATTATATTCACCGAGAACATTTCTCTGTTATGCACGTGTTTTTGGTTGTGTGCTGTCAAATCAGAAAATAGAATGCCACAAAGTACAGTGCAAACTTTGTTTGCAAACGTATGGGAGGTACTAGAAATAGAAACACCGGGTACGCATATTTGACAAGCGGTAAGGATCACTAAACCAAATGTTCTCGTTTGAGAAATGTTGTGTATCCATTCATTTAGCACTTATTTTAAGCAGTATATGGCTGACTTTAATTATGTCTATGACGCTCAAAAATACTTCTACAGGGTCCATACCACGAAGGCTTTACACTAGAAATATAATTTGCAGTCAGTGCGTGTGAATTGCTACGTTTTGCATGGCTAACCGTTCATTTTCTACTCATCGGTTAGATCACAACGGACGTTTGGACGGTAAGTAAGGCTGCAGGTTTGGTTTGCTAGTTAAAATAAGTATTAGTTCACAACTTCATGAAGTTCCAAATCACAAGGAATGGGACGGTCGACAGACAGGCGCTTTAAACTCCAGATCAATTGCCTTACATTAACCAGAAGATAACTGGGGGCTGTTTGAACAGAATGAGCTATTTTATGAGTAGAAACAGCCGTCTCTTTCGTGTCAGTGTTATTGGCGGTCTATTGCGGAGTATACCGGTGACAATGGGTATATTAAAAACAACTATGATCTCCTTTGGGTGAGCTTCATCACAGGAGCGACTGCGGTATTCATCCGCCACGGGAATTGAGCACACTGACACAGATCAGATTCCACACTGGTGATAAATAGTGTCCAAATATACTACGGTTTTTGTCTCTCCAATTAAAATCCAAATTCTGATGATTCCTGGGGGCAGAGGCTGTGAACGAAACCATCCGAATATCGGTTTGATTGCACTTTATTGATTATGCATTTTTGCGAGTGACATAGTTACAGTTCAGCATAGCTCACAACTGTTCGCAATACATTTATGCACCCATTTATACAAATACTTTTATGTTACTGGCTTTTGTCTCTCATTGACTTCTAGATGGAAACATTACTCATTTAATTGATCGATCATTGAAGCAAAATACTATTGAATTATTGATTGATTAAAAAGATCAATTATTCAGTTGATACCTCCCGTTTAAAAATTAGGACCCATTTCGATTCAGAAATTGTTTGCAATCAAAAGTTAAACGGTATGTCTACTGTAAACCCAATTTCATATCATTTGAAATATTTTTACCGTTATTTATTCATTTCCTGTCGAGGGAAATTTCATAAATTTATGTTTTTGAAATCTTTTGATGTGCAAAAATGCAATTCGTTCATTGAAAATTACTTTAATTGGCTACCTTGGTTCAATTCTTTTCTATCACTTCGTTTGAACGGAGTTATCAGAAGGACTTCTGATATCGGTTCTATCACATCACACATCAGCGTTTCAATCGCCATGTGCGCTCAACTCGGTCGCGATTATTGGATCATACAATAGGCGAACTAAATAGCCTCAGTTGCATCATGTTAGGTGTGAGACGTGGTCGGATTATTCGACAATTCACGAGGGTCATTCTATTTGATATTGGTTTGACTCAATCACACGATGGGATTGGTATCCTATCCAGGAGGCACTTCGGTGTACATGGAGAACTAAAAATGAATCTGGCTATCAAATTGTTCGGATAACGTACACATCTTGTAAAAAGAACACATTTGCATGCACCGCACGAGAAAAACAAAAACCGTGGCCATCAAGAAGTCAATTTCAAAGACACTTAGAGCAAGACGGAATCAGTGAGAGAATACAACCGTTGGAAATGACCATTCCCAGATAGTACAGCTTATGGAAGGTGGACATATAAGGCTATCTGTGGAGACCGATCGTGCATATGTGTAATTCGACTTATCATGCTCTGAGAGTAAGGAGAGAATTTATAAACTACTCTCGGAGGGATAAATACTCACTTACTCATGGACTTGATAGAATAACTAAGCGCAACAAGTAGGCATATATTCTTGTTAGACGTTATTTCATTGCTTACGAATTTTCTCCTAAAGGAAACAATTGATTTTGTGACTCCATTAAAAGAAAAATTATCAATATCTGTACGCCATCGATTAACTCAAGGGATCTCCTTCTCTAATCTTCTTACAATGTAGAATTACAGTTCATCGTTGATCTGCATGATCCAAATGTTGGAACACTTACTGGCTCATCAATGTGCACTCAATTGGCGGATATATTCAATGCGAAGTTGGAAAGTGATATGTTAGCCACTTGCATCGAGGGAGAGTATCTTATAAATCCTTTGTGTTAATGATTTTATTGACAATTCACAAAATCTGTGAACGTTTTTTGGTAGTTTTAATCAGGCCTTTTGCAATATAACTCTCACACTAGAGATGGATTTTGCTCAAAGAATAGTGTAGTTTATTGAGTGCTTGACACCGTTTGAATGTGTGTTCCAAACGGCTCTGAAACAGAACGTATACCGAAGGAACCCGTGACGACAATAATGTGTCAACTATTCCGATGCAGCTTAAGCGGAGCCTAATCTATACCATGTGCAACTCACGTTGCCCCAATATCAGTACAAAATGTCCGGGAATCATTTCAAGTTGTCTAACCGCGGTTCAGGCTGTCTGACCATCATTTCAAGCTGTCTCGTTGACTTCATCGTCTCCTAGCGATATCTGGTTGACCGCCATGTAGTACAGATTTCTCTACCTGCAGCTGAAGTGCGGGGGACAATTGTGAGACGGAATTCGGTCATACACGTCTAAATTCTCATGGCATACATATCGGTTGTTTATCTTGTTAGTTCGCCTATGTCTCTATATGTGTGTTTGTCCCCCTCCGCTGATGTCAGTGAATTATGCGCGATCAATGCTTGAGCCATTGCTTACCTTCATAGCATGATGCTGCAATGGGATACATAAACTACACCTCAAGTGGTCGCACCTGGGACAATAATCGATCATGCTCGATCAATTTACACATCATTATTGACCGTACTCACATCCAGTTTGTTCCAGACTTTTAGGCTAAATTCCATTTCTGTGACACTTACTTCGAATCGTGTAGAAAGACTTCGTTTTACTGACACAGTGGATGATGGCAACAGTTCAGTCAAGGTTCCTATACAAAGGGATACCCAGAGTAACTTATTGATTGTTGTATGAAAGCCTTAGGTTGCAAAACCAAAGATTCCACAACGAAGAAGAAAGAGGTCTACAGTTCATTGCCTTTCAAAGTGATACTCTTACGAGGACAATGACTGAAGAGTGCAAAGGAAAATACTTATTTCTCAGAGAAATTTATTAAAGGTGACAGACAGAGGAGATCGCCCCGCTTCGTGTCTACTAGGTTACTTGCTCCTGTGGCATATGCTACTTCTATCTCGGCATCATACGATGGGCCGGTCGAATGAGAGAACACCACCTAGCTTGGGTCATTCGGGGACCGATGGGAGCAGGTGCGAACCCGGTGGCTATTACTCTGGTCGAATCGAACAAGACTGGAGTAAAGATCACAAAGCCCGAATACTGGTTAGCTACATCAGAGGTGATAGATGTCAAACTAAACACAAAGAAGCACTTCGTGAAATTCCTTATCTTCCGTTATCCGAAGTGTCACCACTTAACAGTACGGTTCGGAATTCACACTACGCAAAGGGTTATCATTAATTATTCGATCAGTGTTTGAACATCGACCACCCAACCCTTCAACTTGCATTTCGCACGTACCAAAAATCCTGCTACAGCCATATCCCTGTGTGGTTTCACCGAGTTATATAAGTCAGTAGATGAAACATTGAAAGTTAGCTTGTTTTTTTTCCTAAATGTTTTTTGTGCTATTTCATCAAAAGGACATTTATTATATAATATTTTAGCCCGGGGGGGAGGAATATAGTTTTGTAGCCTAATGGAGACTGAAACCGCAAAATTGGAATCCGAAATCGTTGACCGAAACTGTGGCTCATGGTGATGCACATGATTTCCTCAACAACATATGAATTCAGAGGCATCATTTGCCATGCAGTGATTAGATATTTCTGTGAGTAGATTCATAATCAAAACATTTTGCTTGCCATCAAAAGGCAATCAACCAGCATCAGTAAGCTATGTCCAGTCAAATCACAGTTTAAGAAGAGATTCGCATTTACAGATTATCACATCCGGGATCTCGCGGGTTACTCACATTGAGAAGTGGGAATACAAACAGAACCAACTATACCGAATTCTTCTCACAAATGTTTTTTTTTCAGTCCAATGATCTGTCCAAATATCAAGCAAGCACAAACACCGGGAAGGGTAACGGGTGATTGTACTTGTTTTCACCGTTGTTGTTGTAGTTGTTATTGTTTTGTTTTTTTACCGGAATTCATTCACTTTGTCATGTTGCTTTACAAGCCGAAAACCATCCAGCAGCACTGTTTGGTTGCATGAAGTTAATTCCAGAACTACAAATTTCATGAGTATTCTAAAGAACCGATTGTAACGAACTGCTAACAGCTAGCAAAAACGCGTCAGTAGATAACTGTTGTGAAACGTGACGAATCACTCACTATCCACTGTCCCTCTTTATGAAAGTCTATTCATAATACCTGTACTCGAACGAAATTTGAGTGATTTTACATATTGCAAGATAAACACACAGTGGTGAACAAACTTGTTTGCCGTGAATCTCACACAGCTTTATACATCACAATTTATGTCAAACTGTCTAACAGAGAGAGAGAGAGGAGAAATGAGAACAAAATGGACAAAGAAATAATCAACATTCCAATCTGATGACCGGATGTTGCTCGTACTTTGATCGTCACCCATTTGCACTGGTTTGGGTCATTAGGGCCGGGTGATGGATGCCTGTGCCGTGTGTTCTGTTGGTCATAGAAAACCGAGTGTTCTTATAAATTATTTTTTTGTTCCAGAGCGTAGGCGGATTGCAATCGTTCCCGCTGTGGCCAGAATGTGACTGGTAGTCGCCTCAGCTCGAATCAACTAGAGGGGTCCAAACGCCTCGGTCACATAAACCACACGGTTTGAATCAACCAGGTATGAAACGATCACACTGCTGATGGGATTAATCACCCCACCTATTACCCAGGCCCGATTGTGCTCGAGGAGTGTTTCAGATAAACGCCTGCTCGTGCGGCCCTCAGGAACAGGTAAATAAGTGAACACATATATGTGACGACCAAAGTGTGAGCAACATCAGGGTTAGGGAACTGCATTGTTAATTATTACTTTCCAAGCATGTTCGCTACTGTTCTTTTTTCAAAGTGTATTGATGGTATATTCGGAGCTTAGCCGGTAGAGCGTGCGCTGTACAAACGCGTAGCGTAGCCGGTGTCCATGCGTGACTTCGAATCCCACCGAGACCACTAAGCTTTTCACAAATTGAACATAAGACAAACAACCATCAGCTAAGTAATTCTAAATTGCTCCAGATAAATAGTGGTACCAGCTACGAGAAACAGCTGACACACACACAAGCACAAATCAGATGCAAAGGTAATCAATGAAATGATTCGATTGATATTCTGTCAGGGCATTTCAGCTTCATTCATACCCGAACAAAAACTATTTGTATTGTACTAGAGCGAAACTAATCCCTCAGTGGTACAAGTGCATACATATCTGCTGAGTAATCGATAAATTACGCAGACTATTAGGAGACACAGATTTTCACTATATTCTCAGTACATCAGCTCTGGTGATACAATGAGAATAAAAAACAGCCTGTACTTTGAAGCTTATCTACTTAATAGTAGAAACAAGGAGATAAAATGTACCGAATTACAAGCTCAGTATATGAAACCCTTGACGGCTCTCCGATATGAGTAAGATCTGTCTGTGAAAACAGGTTTGTGGCATATGCGCGCAAGAAAGCACGCATGTCTGTATACATTAGCTTATGAAAACTAGTCCAAATTCTCTTTTCCCCGAACCGGTGAAAGTTCGTTCAATCTACTGTAAATTCTGGTGGCCAGTTTTATCGAATACTGCGCTTTAATGCACTTTAAATAAGGAGCCAGATTAGGAACAAAACTATCGGGCAAAGTCTATGACCCCCCTCCCTCTGAACAAATAAAGTCTGCATAATAACAGTATGGTCATGTGGAGTCAACTTTTCATTCATTCATAGAATGGGTTTTGCATATAGTTCAGTCCGGTTGATTCGGTTTCATTGGAACTATCTACAGGGTGTGTACAGCTAATCAGCTTCGATTCGAATCCGGTTGCGAGGGGTTGATTATCGGGTATTCTAACCACAAGGGCTGTTCGTCAAGAGCTGTACGGTGCGGTCAAAACTGATTCGTTATGACTGCTCTGCCCTGCCCCAGCCTGATGAAACCATCTTTTTATCGTGCACATAGAAAACACCGAATGGACTAGAGCTAAAAACTTGGTATTCATCATGGTAATCTGCTTTTAGATTACATTAATAAAGTGACATTCATCATAAAAGTAATCAAAATTTCATTGACAATTTTGGAGCTCGTAGAACTTTTCGTATCTACCAATTCAGTCCACTCTATTTTAGTCCGGTGCAAAACTTCAGCAATGTTTAATTGAGTTCAGTCTACTTCCAACCGCCGAGATGTGGACCAACGAAAATCACTGTTTGGCTGATCGAAAGCCCTTGGCCTTAGGAATGCTTATCAAGTGGAACCCTCTCGATCGAGCACATTTAGGGTACTCTGCACATGTGCTAAGACACAAATGGTGACCTGAGTGTATCTGCCTAACACCATTATCAAGGTGGTATTGATGTACAACCAGTCGCGGATGATCGTCTCTCACAGACCGTGAGGTTAACCGCCTCAACTCAAATGCTGCACGTGTTCGGAGTCCAATCACCCTGAATTCCCCAGATAAGTGTAGTCGGTGATTCCCAGGAAAAGGAAGAGGGTCAAATGAAATTTTTGTAAGCCAATCAGCAGAAAAAACTTTTACGATCAAAATTGTTACCTAGAATGATGTTAAAAAAGAGGAAGTTCTGTTCGGTCACGACAAGAACTACACCAATTCTCTGACACTTTTGGAAACCTTTGTAGTTAACGCTGGTGTAGATTTGTACGTTGGAACGGGGTTTCGCTCTCGCGCTATTGACGAGCAC
>UZAN01040772.1:4487-19850 GCA_900618425.1 Echinostoma caproni | reverse complement strand
ATGTATATGTTTTTATTCATATATATGAAACATTCCGAAGTCGTTTATCGAGGTCGTGATGCCGACTGCTTTTCTCACTGATAATTATGTTACGGTTTTGTCCTTTTTTGTCACAAAACCTACTCGTTTGTTTTAAAATAGATAGAAGCGGCGATTATACCAAATAAGGAGCACATAGTAAGCCATATACATGTTCCCCATGAATCGCATCAGTCAAAGGTGTAAAATCAATGTGCTGCCGTTGTCATGATATGCTCATCGTTCACTCACTGGTTTGTGGAAGCAATTTAGGCAGTACACCGATTAAGGAACGAGAATTAGTCAATCTGATATCTGACATGGTCTGATAAAGAGGCGGAACAGATGAACCACAATGAAACCATTGGTACAATCAATCTCTAAGTCAGTGCACTGTTGATCGGAACCCCGATGATACTGATTTCATGACTATTCTTTATCAACAAACTATTGACATTTTCAGAGGTAGAGCATTCAATATTGTTTATCCAGTGCCCCAGGCGGATCTTATTGCCCGTGTGTCCACCATTTGATTGAGGTTTCCCTTGACTACGACGTTACTCCATTTATCACGCTCGCATCCATTTTTCATGGTAGACATAACGAACGCCTGGACCAAACGTTTCTGATTTCATAGTGGGAGGTAAAGCAGTTTGATCGCACAGTGCTTCAGCCGTGTACAGAAGGATAAAGCCTACTGATTTAGATGGAGCACGGTAAACGATTCTGAACCCTCGAACTACACCCAGATGGTGAACACTTTCGAGTAGGTGTTGGCATATCGCACTTTTCACTGTCCTCGTGTCTCCGTGTGCGGACGATGGGAAACTCAATTTAGTTACTTTGTACATACGATAATAAGGGCCTTGTACCGAATGAAACAATACGGAATACTGTAACTTTATAAATGTTAATGGCTAGTTGATGACTTTATCGAAAAAACCAGCTTGGTTCACCTATCGGATTTTATTTTCAATGGCTCAGTGAACGTTTTCCATATTACTTGTCACATGAACAAGATTATCCCAATCATTCGTTCTGGTAGTATCAAGTTGTGATGTTTGCTCTCGAGGTCAATGGATTGAATGCTGACTGTCGTTATTTAGGCATATGTATGAGATTATTAGTTCCACGTATTTAAACCGTACTCTGTTTTACTATACAGCTTGTACTAGCTGGCAGAAAGCTTGAAAAGCTCTGCTTTCTTGGCGTGACTTCGTCAGCAATGCTGTTCCCAACCGCGGCTTGGCTAGCACAATTTTGGGTTCGAATCGAATCTCATTAACCCTACATTGCAAAGTTGAACTAAAATGAGCAAATGACAATCATAATACATGTATCCAAATAATTGTGTGCCTAAAGAACATGGAACAGCCAAATTGTCAGTTTCGAAAACAAACGGAAATCGAGCTAGGGTATTACAGTCAAAGATTATTTGAGCAAACTATAATGCCTTGACTAAGTTGACTGAAATATTGTGAATATCCCCACTTGATTTCTGCGTGAATAGTTCACGTTTCACGGAAATGCTAACTAATTACAT
The DNA here is from genome assembly GCA_900618425.1 of Echinostoma caproni. Classification (NCBI taxonomy): domain Eukaryota; kingdom Metazoa; phylum Platyhelminthes; class Trematoda; order Plagiorchiida; family Echinostomatidae; genus Echinostoma; species Echinostoma caproni. The sequence continues at coordinate 18,289 of UZAN01040772.1, read as the reverse complement.
AAAACCTGGGACGTATCAGCCAACCGTGGTTAACTTTGATCGAATTCGGGGCAGGAGTACAGTGAATAAATCAGCCGATGAATCACGTGATAGACCCATCTGTTTAATGTAAATATCCAGCGGAATTTGGCTATTCAGAGCGTTTCCGGAGTGACAAAACCTGGAAAAGTATCAGACAAACATTATGGGAGTCTCCCATGTACTTTGATGATACAAATGTGTATCGTTGGTATTCTACTAACTAATTGAATTACAGTGATTGCAGTTGAAAATAAAATCCACTTGGAATTTGAAGAACACCCGAAATCACAACGGATGTGTAAACCTCATCCGCAATAGGGTAACGAGTGGTTGAACAAATCGCGTTAGTTAACCCAAATAAAACCCTCTGGATAAATCACTAGATGCGCTCCTTTTTCATTGCACACCTAGGTGTGATGAATAGCGGGCGGGGCGAAACCCACAATCACAAGGACCTGCTGCTCATTGGTGGAAAACGGCAACCTAAGCCCCGGACCATGGAGTGGCGAACCACATAAGGNGCCCGGATAGGTTAGGCATGGTATTGAACCGGACGACAACAGAGTTGCCTGCCACCAAAGTCGGGTGGTGGTAGCGGGGCTCAAACCTGAGACCATGGAGTCCACCATATTTAGAAGAATAAAATGCATGGTGCTGCTGCTTTGAATGGATACATATGAGTGAGAAAAAAATCATTGTGGATGAAAATTATCGAAAGTGGTAATACTTTGGTAATGACAAACTCACTCGTTACCTATCGTTCATTAAACTTGTTCTCCTATCTGGGCAAGAAAACAGGGACGCTTTAGATGAAAGAGCAAGGAAACCAGTTCGCTACCAAATGCCGTTTGACCTTTGTTTTATGAGGGGATATTCTTCTGTCACTCAGTACGGTACGACGGAACCGTTGATACACCTGAAGTAACACAACAACATGAGACACTTGTGTCCGAATGCATGTTTATATTTCAATCCATGCTCTTTCTTCTGGGTTGTTATCTTGGTGTTACTGCTTCAGCACTGTCTGCTGAGCATTGTTCACATGAGCTAACTGAAACAAAAAAAAGACCGATAGTCTTGCAATCGTGGGAACTCAGACCCCGGTTGCAAGTGGGAGTAGCCTGAACTCGAAAGGTCACTGCACTCCAAGACGACCAATTGTATGCGCATGACTGAATGGATGCGAGCACCCACAGATAAATGACCAGTGGTAAAATTAAACAGTCGAGTCTCCATTGTGATACTGATCCAACGGATTTTGTTCATTCCCCGCAAATGGTTCGCATGTGAATATGGGAAAATCACGACTGGAAAAACTGCGAGCACAAAACTCCATTTCTTGAGTCATCATTGAATTGAACTGAAAAATTCACTGCAAATTGATCTCCATGGCATTAATGAACTATTTGCCGTCGAACCGTAAGCAGAAGTAATAAACCGCTTTTCGAAACACCTATAAATAGAGAGCCAAATAACATCAAGTTTTACTTGTGTGATAAATAGGCTTGTAGAGCTCTGTTGTATGCTCCGTCGCATGGGTATCCATAGCCAAGTGAACACAATGCAGCATATATCAATAGCCTTGTGGGAAATAGTGTTGCTTCTGTTTGTAGGGTGGGCGACTAACGAAACGTTATGCCACAGCTTACCGGGACTCGGTTTTGCCTTCAGAGACGATGTTAGCCTCACAGTGACCACATAATTGTCGATAGTAGTCGCAATGTGTGAGTTGATTGCGGTTATCCCGTAGAGCTAAAAACGAACGCACGAACCGCATTTTCTTACAGAGGAGTTGTGGTCGCGAGTAGGTGGCATATGACAGATTATCCCATTAATCGACCGTAAACTTTAACCAGAAGTATGAGTGATTTGGTTACCTTCATTGCTGTATTTGTTTAAGCCCGATGAACGACCAATGAATCGATCTATTATTAGATCGCAGTACTACGCATCGATGTGGGTGGTTGTTATTGATCCAATTTAAAAAGCACTTGATCGTGCAATTCGTGCAAACAGTCACACAGAAAGTGGTAAACGAACACACAGCTAGGAAATTTGTTCAGCGCTATTTCTTCTTCCAGTTACACGCAGTTTTCTTGTGCAAACTAAATATCTCTAACCGCTCTGGATAGCGTCCGGTTGGAAAACTTGTTGACGCATTTATCTGTCTCTGATGGTGTTTCCAAAAGATATAAAAACTTAATCAAAAGAATACTATTACCGATACATTTTCCAGAAAGAGGCTGCAGTCGGTCAATAGTTATTCTTGAAAAATGTAACCATGGTAACTGTTGGCTGTGGTGGCTAATGATGACCGCTTGGCTATTGCCACTGAATTAATAATGCCAAATTGTCATTTCGGCCTCATTTTTATTACTAATTATTAGTAGTATTTATCGTTAGTATTTAATCGTATCGGAACGCTATCTCCTAAGAGTGATGCAACAAGACCAAAAGACGGTAAAAAGCCTGCATATATTACGATTTATTTATAGGATATGGTTTTATGCACTTGCAAACATCCAGATGTCATTTCAACTGTTTCTATAGATGTTCCTATAGATATTGTTCAGTTTGGAAAACAAGGAAAAAGGACCTGAAGCAAATGGTTCTCAAGAGGATCAATTACTCATTTCAATTGTACTGAGTTTTGTTCAATTAAATCAAATTAAAGTGCACCAGTTCGAATTCCGTGAGTACAGGCAACTTCATTTAAACTGACATAGTAGAACTCAACTTCACGCCCTCATTACAATAGGAACTCACATGATATTTTGGAGGTTGACGAGCTTTCTACCCCGTCGATTTTACTAGGGACGAAGCATGGAATTAATAACGATAGATACTAGGTTAGATTTTCTGTATCTAAACAATGTACATAAGTGACGGCCACACACAACCGTATTAAATTATATTCACTGTAGCGCAAACGTTGTGGTCAGATTTCAAAAAACACAATGTTTCACAATTTGATCTCTGCGCCAAAGCCACATCAGGTCACTGTGATTTTACGATGCATATGAGATAGCTTTGCAAAAGAAAAAGAGGTTTATCTTAGCATCAGGTAATGCATTGTGAGTTGAGTTAGCATTTTCTGATTGTTAGAACCAATAAGACGGGGGATACGAAGGTCTTATGTAAACCGGGAACTTGTTTGTGTCATCAAAACTTGAAATCGATTAGTAGTGATCCTAACCGTAGATTACAGAACTGGTAAAGATGCCCGGGAGTTTCAAGTTGGTATGCGGTATCAGGGTAATCGATGTCAGAACGGAATATTGACCAGTATGCAGCCGCACATACTCATTGCCAATATAAGAAGAAGAGGATTCTGCTCAGATGAACCTTTTCTTCAGTTTGTTATTTTATTTAGCATTCAGCATGTTGCGACTATTTTACAGCAATCGGAATCCAAACTCCATCTTGAAAATCCATTCTTCACATCTGTATATTTTACCAAGCTTCTGGTCTGTAGGTAAAACGTCCTTGTGGCTGGCTTACGGCAAGCTGTTTTCAAAGTACTGTTTGAAACAATCAGAAAGTCTGATGACAACAAACATTGTCATACTACGGTTTACAGCCATTAAATGCTGTGGTGCATTACGGTTCTGGTGAAAGTAACGGTTCTCTGTTTACCTCTGCGGTTCCAGAGTGCGTATTATGTTGTCGGTCAAGGAGATTATCCGAGACTACTAGCACACTTTATGTTAGACGAAGAGAACTTGGTGCTATCGCCGTGACCTATTTGTTTAGGCAGCAATCGTAAAATTCACTGCCTCACCCACGAGTCAGCTTGGTGGCACTCGACCCCTCTAACTGTGTCCGTCTCGCAGCCTGATCAGTGTAGCATCTGACCTTTTGTGAGCTGTCTGCTACGACTGTGCGTGGCCGATACATACGTACGGTCGCATGGAACACTTGACATATTAGCGAACAATCGGATACCTTGAACACACAATGAAACTTAAACTGTTTGAGATAATTGAAACGTGCGCACACACACACTATGCCGCGTAATGCAACTGATGCGAATGCCAGACATACGAAATCAACAACCATCCACGTCCATCGACACACACACACGTGTCGATGTACGTGTGGTCCTGTCTGCCTGTCTCTCTGCGTTGTCAATGCCTTTCTTCGTGTCCGGCACTGAGTACGTATCTGGGTCGGAAACAATTGTAACAACAAAGAAATTGACTTCAAGAGCAACACTATAGTCTTTTGTCATTATTGTAGTCAATGCTGTCATGTTGTTTAGAACCGTATTGTTCTGTCTCGATCAGGGTAAGTGAAACTAAACCGATTCACATTGATATGTGAACGTCTGTGTGTATATGTGTGTGTATACAGATCTATGCACATGTGTCCACGTGTCTGGTTACCCCCAGCGGACGTATAAACTGCAGTTTATTAACATCCTGGATATACTTGAAAGTTGGCCAGTGAATTTGGTTTACGTAAACGCACTATATTAAAAAAGCAAATTCCAGAAAATAGAAGAGAGATGGCACTATCAAACAGGCAAGTGCTTAATCAAAAATTGGGTCTACTTTGAAGACACCTTAAGGAAAACAAAGATTTTTGTTAGTGTGTATGACTGTGATCTGTAACCATGTAAAGTGGTACATGAAATTTAATCAAATCCTCCATTACTCACATGAAATAATTAGTCAGTTTGTGAATGTTTCCAACCGAGTCATAACCCTGGAGGCCAGTGCTGAGTTGAGCAGGGTCTGTGACCCGCAAAAAGCTCACAAAGATGGGTTGTGCTATATCGTGTAAATGGAAAATGAAAGGGAACGGTCTAATCAGCTACTCGGTGGTGTAGGAGGTAGCATGCTTGCTTTCTGCCCACGAGGTCTCGGGTTCGATCCCCGCTTATATCGATAGATTCGTACTGACGATGAGACCCAAACAGGTCGAAACAGCTGTCCAGTGCTTCCTAGCTTTTCAGGTCACGCTTCATTTGCCATATACACGACGAATTCATCTTTGAAATTGAATCACATCCTCCATTACCGACTTGAATTTAATATAACAAAATCTTGTATCAAGCACTGTCGTTGCACTTGTCGCGTGAAGTACTATGTTACGACATACTGAAAACATCAGGAAGCACTACATTGACACACAAAGTATTACGGATTATAAGCATAGTACCATTTATATGGTATCCGTCACTGGTTAATATGGCGTTTGAGGATCAACCGGTAAGAACAGAAGTACTAACTTTGTGTGAGCAGAGGCGCAGACAACATGCATTCGTGGACTCTTATTTCATTAGTCAATGACATCACTGAACCGATGGTTGTTCTTTACTAGAGGGTGTTTAAGAAGGCGCTGTTTCCGTATTCATGAAAGGAAAGGGTGTTTTCACCTATTTACAAAGAGAGTTCTCGTAGTCAACCACCGCCTTGTTACACTTTTTCCAATACCGTCAAAAGTCACGGAGGTTATTGTGGCAGATCTGTGGATGGAGTATTTGGAGGAGCACGAAATTCTGTCTCCTGTTTAGCACAGATTTTAGCACAAACATTCGTGCACCACAAGTCTACTTCTTGCACGAGATGAATGATAAAAAATCCATCGATGCCGGCCGCACATTCGGCATAGTTTATTTGGACTTTTCCAAAGCGATTGATCGAGAAAATCACCAAATGCTACTGCAAAAACTCCCCGATTACGTAGTATGTGGTTTGGTTCTCGACCGGATCGAGGAGTTTCTCCGACAACTAACCATGTCAGACCGTGTTTGAGTCATCATCTGAACCGCTGTATGAGGGATTCCACGATCCTCCTGGCTGGGCGTCATTATTGTTTTGGCTTTCATAAGCGAGCTACCACATGGCTAAATGCAATACGATTCGCGGAAAACGTTAAAAACTGGAGAATAGTAACACATACAGAGGATTATTTGACACCGGAGGAAACGTTCAATTCACCCCACCGATGGTCAGTCGCCAATGGTATTTAATTTAACATTTCGAAATGCAAAGTTTTTTCCATTTATCCTGTTTTGGGGAACCCAACAGTACCGAATGCCCCTGATGAAAGGGACTCAGGGAGTGTGGTACAGGGGCATTTAGAATGTTACACATCAAATGCCACAGCAACACTCATGGCTCTAAGACAGATAAGACTACTTAAACCTCCTTTTGGGTAACTCGAATTGGCGCTGTTCCCGCCTGTGGTATCAGTGTTCATCGGGCCACACATGAATACACCTTCCAAGTATGGAATTCGTGGTTAAAACGCGAAAAGAAAGCTATAGAATGTCGACAGTGGTCGGCAACAAGAACTGTAAAAGGTCTTTATACCATAACATACTCCGAAAGAATGCAAATATTGAGGCTTTACTCGCTTCAGTATAGATCACTTCGGAGGGATAGCCTAATCTTGACATGACAAGTACTGCATCAACTCAACCAACTTTGTAGCTCTGTGCTATCTTTACCTTAAAATAATCATCTCCGGGGACATCCATTAAAGCTGAGAATCACGATCAGTCACCTTGATGGCCGGTAATACTCGTTGGCGGTCAAAGTGTGATGTGAGGAATTTTATTCCGTTCCGTGATGTCTGTGCTCCTTCACTAGAAATATTCAATTCACAGCTTGACGAAGCACTAGAATACTTAAAATATTTACGTCCATAAGTGCCCATGGATTGTTATTTATCATTTGTAGGGTCATCCAAAAAAATCTGTAGAAATCTTAATGGGCATCATAGGCATTAGCTTTGTTAAATCCGTCATTACAAAAATGTGAACCTAATATATATATATATATATATATATACATATATATATATATAAAGAGAGAGAGGCGTACACTGAGTTGCAAGTTGTTTATTATAACGTTTCGATCCAAACTAGGACTCGTTGTCAAACGTATATATATATTCGTATAAAGAAAATACCGGTGCACAAGTCCCAATGTGCAGGTCCGAACGTCTTAGAAAGTGCAAACCGGAAGTAGTAACCTAAAGTACAAAATTGTCTTTATCATTCCTGCCACAGGGTTTTCCAAATCCGTTCGAATCATTAAGCCGAACCTGTTCATTTCTTCATCTTCATTATTATTTTGATCAAAATCGAGGGCTTTTACTCTGTGTCCATATCTGGGGCAAGTATGCAACGTTTGTCATTTCACCTGTGCTATTGACTGACTTTTACAAACTGCACTAAGCTGAGCGCTACAAGCAGTAATGTGCTCACCGAGTGATTGCACACGACAGAACAACGATGAGATTTACGAACTCAGTTTCGAAGTTTGTTGTCTTCCGGTTACTGGTTTCTAGACAGTCAGTCACAACACGGTTCATTGTATTGGGAAACGAAATTTCAGCTACCGGTTTATCCCGGTCTTGCATAAGGTTCATCTTATTTGGCAATGTTCATTTTTCAATAGTTAGAAGCAAAATCCAAACAACACTTAGCTTTGGTGGAATGCATGGCAAAATCATCTGTGCGAGACCCTGTTATCGTCTCCTAATGATAACGCGCAAACCGGGAACGAAATGGGACACAAAGCGAAGAAATAACTGAACCTTAGAGACTCATTACGTCAATCCCTGATTTCCGGAATGGGTCAGTAAATCTACACCGTTTACATTACAAAAGACAGTGAACTTTTATCCCTTACTGTGATGTGAAAAACGATCAGCCGTGAACACTTTTTCTGTTTGCGCTTGCGTAACACATGGCATAAAAAAGTGCCCGGAACGTCACATTCCAAATTGCTCCTTCCACATCAATAATCCCTAATAGTTCGCACACGTTTACACTATGTTACATCTTACCAATGCAGTCAGCGACAAAACTGAGATGTGCGTAGCGCGATTGATGAATGCCCACAACAGCGGCCTGATAGATGAAAATGAGGCAAAAACGATCGCCCTTCAGGGATTTTCTATTTGTCCCCATTCCACATTGCTCATCACGTCGTTTCGACAGAGGAAGAACCTGGTGGGATACGAGTTGCCGAATCGCATATTGCTCTCCCGCGGCTTCCTCTCTGGTACTACCATTCTAAGTGATGCGATGATTTGGCCGTGTTGCGATACGAGGGTCAATTGTAACATGATATGCGAACCTGCCAATGACGACGTCTTCTGTGCGTTTGTCAATGAAATGTTTTAATCGAACATTGCTAACCGGTTTCATATCTCTCCTGACAAGAATATTCATTCATGATCAAAGAACTACCGGTAAATACGGTTGACTAAAGTAGAGTGATTTTAATCGTTGAATAATGAATAGAGCATTTAACGGATCTATTAGATATGGCAAAATTGGTGACGAGAAATGCGCTAATATCTCTTTCTACGACCACATTGGTGCCTATGAAAACAATAGGTAAACTAAACGGAGAATTCATAATAAAACCTTTACCACAGAGCGATAATTGGAATCGTATTAAATATCGGAATACGAGAACCGGTATTGTAATACGCAAAACTGGATTAACTCCAACCCGAACTGCGTACATCAATGAAATACACGGAGAATTGGTAGCAACAAGTGTCAATGTTTATTCATAGAAATGGAGTATGTTATATAGAATGCAAAAGACCTTATCAGTGGTTGAAGTACCATCGTTCAATCCCGTAACGGTTTTTGCAGGTACTAACTCTGATATACTGTTCGTCCGGTGTACCATTGGTCCAGCTTCCGGAACTTCGATTGGATGACATGTAGCTGTACCCGGTCCTACTTGGAATGCGGTCACGTGTGTCTGCATTACCACACTCAGTGAACCTGAATGGTCTTAGAGAAATTCACGGAACGTTTATTAATGAACTATTCTATTCTATCTCTGTTATTCGGACAAAGGAAACACTACAATAAATCCTTCCGCTGTAGAAGTTATATTGTACACATTATTGTGTTGCTCTGCTAGTCTTTATCTTCCTATCCAATATTTCCCACCGACCTCCTATTCAAGTATTATGTCACTTAAATATGAGTGTAAGTTTGTCGAAAGTAAAGCACGTTTTTGGAGGGTGGTTGGAAGTGGGAACGTGTACGAACAGTTGTGAACATATAACCACTATCCTGTGTACTGTTCGCCGTTTTGAGTGCATCCGTTATTGCATCTCGCATTGGTTCCATCAGATTATTGACAAAATATTTGCATATACTTTTACAAATGATCTCTCCTATACGAGTTTCAATGTTACCCCTGAATGATAAACCTGGTTCTTGTCACCTTCAACATCGTCAAACCGTCAAACTATTACTCAGTTGTACGTTCAACGTTCAGTTCGCTTTCAATAATGAAATCTACCATCAGACTAATGGAATAGTCATGGGTTCTCCACTTACACCTATAATGGCTAATATATTTATGACCAAACTGAAAAATTAGGAGATTAGAACAATCATAGATAGTCTTTCTCTTAATTGTCCTTATGTGAATGGTATTTACGGTTGCTCTAAGCTCGTGTTTTTCCAGTTTGGCCATAATGATATCAGGCAATAGGGTTCACGTGGAGAATCCGTTGCTACCCCGGTCGTCTGGCGATAGATTTCATTGTGAATTGGACGTTGAACGTGAACTTTTCCCCAACAGGTGATGGTTGACCCTGACCTAGACCCTGCCCTCACGTGACACATCCCTATTCCCATTCACCAACCACTCCATTTTTTGTTTGTAAATCACACACAAACAACTAATTATACCGCCCAATCCAACCCACACACAAGTCAACCGTTATGCAAATGTGATATGCCTATTACCTATTTATATAACTGTATTAGCCAGATGAAGAAGTTATGTAAAACGAGCTTGTTCGCAATTTAGTGTGTTTTTCTCACATGCGTAGCACAAGCTTCCGGCGATACTCAGCTACTGTTTAGCCTTAAACATGCATAAATTGTTGTCAATAGAAGCTTTTAACAAAATCTTACGATGCGAGTTTTTTATGTTGCCATGTTTTGAGCGAAAACCCGCATTTACTGAAAAATTCCGCTCCAAAGCATTAGCGTTCGGTGAACAATTTAGTTCGTAAATGTTATTTTATCATAAATCATAACAAACTTTATGCCTCGTTTGTGTCTATTTACGTCCGAAGTTGACACTAGTACGAAACAAATGCCTTTTATCTGCCATCTTTTGTTCCTACAATTACTTACTAGTCAATTCTTATTTTTTTCAATCAAAATATTCATGGAAGTTGGTCAACAGTGAGACAATTAGTCATTTTATTTACCAAGTATTTGTTGTGTGAAGCAAACGTATTTTATGCACTCGGGGTTGGTGACGTGTTTAAGCACATTGAATACCACAAAGGATCACTACTCTTCTGCCAAGTAATGAATAAATAAACCTAACCGCTTTTACTATCCAATCGTATAAGTATGCTTTTAAGGTAAAGTTTTCAACCTTCATTTGGAATACAAGATATTGTCTTTACTCATTTGCGTAAAGAAAGAGATAAGAGATGAATAAGAAACCCAGAATATCTCACGACTTCTGGATATTTAAATTATTAGGTGCACTGCAGCGTTCTGTTCACCGTTAGGAGCAGTCAGTATTTAAAAGTTCTTTGAGAGTATGCTGGTGTTATTTCCTGGTCACAGTTGAATCGATATCTAATTCGTACCTGCCGCCAGCTCGGAATCTGTCATAGAGACACAGAGAGACACGATTTCTCGTTTCCAGTGACGATTCGGTATGCGAACCGTTGCCTGTGGCCACGAGTTCCTTGGTGTCCAACGAGATTTTGAGCAGTAATGGAAGGCCACTCATCCTTCTGCTTTTGAGTGAGTTCGTGCGGGACGCAGGCAAACCAATCCCAAAGACGTTCTCTCTGTTATAACGTTCTCTCCACACACGGCACAAATACCTCTGATAGCTTTACTCGCTTTTTGACCTCGAACAGAGGTAAAGAGAAGGTGCCGAAAGTGCAATTTTTTTTCGACTTGACATTTCATTTGACGGTGCTAAAAGTGGTAACAAATAATAAAGGCGAAAACGATTAATTTAATCTTGTACAGCATAGCAACAAATTTCTAATGGTGTATAGCACTTAGCTAAACATCGAAAAGTCTTTGTAGAACAAATAGTTTCATGTAACGACGGGAAAGTATGCACCAACCTAATACTATTCCGAATCACAAGGTACCTAGCACTGAGATGGTTCCTTACTGGCGAATCTGAACAGAGGCATGCTAGATTATTGCAGTGATTTCTCGTGTGTTATCAAATACATCCCATGGGACATGTGTCCATGTGAACATTCAAGACAATTCTTCAATTTATAACTCCTAATCTAGATGAATCACGTAGGTTTTAAGTTCACCGTATGCAGAAAGCAATCCTAGTGGTACAGAAAGGAAAGGAAATTAATTCCACGAGATTTATTTAAAATTATTTTGCATGTGAATTACCTGGTTCACTGCTTTATCGGTCCAAGACGAACCCACCTTAACACTTGTCAGTCGAATAACTATTTGCCAACGCACGGATCTATAGTTTGTCCACACCAAACTGATAGAGCCGTTGTTTTGTTTACCAATGACACGTAAAATATGGTGGAACAGATTGTCACTCGAGAGAAATGCTGAGAAAAATTTATCAACCTATGGCATGGTGTGACCTTACATACGGACAAAAACGATCCACCTTTTCCATCCCGTTGAAAGTCAATTCAACAAGGAAAGAAATGCTTTATGCACCCAAAGGGCAAATTTTGAGTAAAACATAACCGAATGTGAAAAGATAATGCATTCAAATATATTGTTGCAGGTAATGTGATTTATCTATCCATACATTAATATTGAATAATTTATTCAATTTTCACCGAAAGTAAACCACAAACTCGACAAACTCGCGGAGTTCACATAAGGTTGTGTGATGATCCTGGCCTACGAGATGACGCACACCACGGAGTGACGCGTTACAGTTGTAGGACAACTGTGATCAATCAGGCTTCACGGGTGACGTCAGCAAGGCGTGCACGTGTCACAGCTTCTGAACTACATACCGTAGGCCGATTGTACCAGCCAATCAGAGACCGTATGGTCCAGACAGAAGTTGAATAATTCCAGAAATACTTGAACGCGATTGGCAGACGTCCAGATGACCAATGAGTTTGTTTTGTACATGTTATTTAATCCCCCTCATTTCTTTCAATAAACAAACTACAAATTCTGTGGCCTTTTCCTCTTGTCTCGGTTACGTAGCATACTGTGTGCAAAAACAAGTGTGATCCAGTGCTTACGTGGCGTCCGTGATTTCTAATCCTTGGTTCGTATTGTACGTTCATTGCGCAGTACTTCTACCTTTACTACAATTAATACAGGTTGATCTACCACTCTCAAACGGAGAACTAAATCTTCAAGCGTTATGTTGATTTTGTGACCAAAGATGTTGCAGTTTTCCTCAGCGTTGTACCTCACTTTTGACTTTAAACTTTGAACATAACAAATACTACGTTTATCAATATAATGATTGAATTTTATGCGGCAAGAATAACGATATTTCCGGCCGTGCCCTAACTACTATCAGATATTTTAACCATTTTGCAGTGGAAAACTGCGCTCTATTCACTTCCTAAATTATCAAATCAAATCATTCAATTTTCAAGGTCAAATAATGTCCTACGGCAGCACATTTTTCATCTTCCTTCGTTTCATCGCGCGTGAACACCAATTTTCATGTTTTGAGCATTGTGTGTGAGATCGCTACAACCGATTGAGGAAGAAGGAACAAGGAGTGTAATATAAAACATCATGCTATTTGGTGGGTCGCTCTTAGGCAGGCGTTCCATCAACAGCCTGTCTGTTCCCTTCATATATATATACATATATATGTATATATACATATATGTATATATATTGGAAAAGTTAATGAAGTCAAGAGTATGATACATGAAAAGTGTGCAAAAGTGCTGAAATTATAATGCTCCATGAAAGTTGGTTACATTCTGAAATTGAGGACGACGTCGTCCGGCTTCATGGATTTGATGCCTTTCGAGATCATCGGATTATGATTTTCAAAACCAGAGGTGGTGTAGTAGTTAATTTTGTCAACTGTATAGGGTGTAACAGCTCTCAGATTTTGTTTCGTTTTATTACCAGAAGAATCAACTGCATTGTCGTTCAATTTAAACCCCGCTTTCTTAGTAAAGTTCATCGTATCCTGCTAGCAAACATTTGCATTGACCCTGACACGCCCACTTCGGACATTCGAAAGTTTTTTTACTCTTTCTCGACACAATTCATGACAGGCTTAGTCCAGTCGTTGTGCATTGCAGCTAGTGATTTTATTGCTCTCGATATTTCTTCCTTAAGCACTTTAGTTTTTGTTATTCTTGTTCATTTTCTCGCTGGTTTGGAGGCTTGACGGCAATTTTGTAAACATATCAGATGTCTTATTTCAAGAAGAACGAACTCCCATTAGCACGTCCAACAATTGCGAAACTCTTTTACACTCTAAAATATATGGTAAAGTGTATCATCGTCAAGAACACAGGTAGTATCTCCAAAAATATGAAGAAGGAAGAGTACCCATGATAACTTATCTCGACCCCAAGAAATGTTGTCCGCACCGACTTTCTGTCTTTTCCAATAATTCCTCCAAATGTGAACATCTCACCAGTTAGATTATTTTCTGTTTTGATTTGTGTTGCTTCGTCAAGACCATATATATCCGTACTGATAGATTTTCATCGCCTCTTAAAACGACTTCGACGTGATAAGAAAAACACCTATATGAATGGCAGGGACTACTATGGTAAACGTCTACCGATTATCATCAAGGCAATGATTTAGC
>UZAN01040771.1:55018-70414 GCA_900618425.1 Echinostoma caproni | reverse complement strand
CCATTTCGGGACCCGAGATACCCACTCCCGACCATACTGAGGCATTTGGAGTATCATCATGATGCCAATAAAGTTTGAGCATGATACGGCCCTACCCAATAGGTACTAGCTGGGGCATGTTCAATATATCAGTAAATAAGCTATGCTGACCGCTCCACTTTTAAGGGGAAGGGCGAGAGACGTTTCGTGGTATTATGGCTGGAGTGTCCCTCGCAGAGAAATAATGGAAATGAGTTTCATAATGAAACCAAATACTGGGACTAGTCAAGGGGTGGAGCTCACAACATTGTGTCTGACAAGCTGACATTGCATAATGAACGCTTTCTGAACCATTCAACCTCCCACTAATCAGACAGATCAAAGATAGAAACATTTATTATGCGAGATAAATTTGGAGATAGACCACAACAAAGCTAGGTTGCACGATTTATGCCAAGGCAGATTTCGCTGCATCTCAACTGGTACAATACGGTAGAAAACTACAGTTTATATCATTGAACAGTACATCAGGTTACAAACGAATACAACTGGGACGAGTCATCACACTTTGACCACTGCCAAGGCAATGACAATGTGGCTGACAGTTCTTTTCGTACATACAGGTCAGGTTACAACCATTCCGTGATTGCAACCGACTCCGCAAATCTAAGTAGCCGAGGGTTGCAAAAGAATATACATTTCACACTGGAAGAAAAAAAAAACGATTGCCCTGCAATTTGTACATTCAAATGACAAGGAGGCAAGACGCAATGATTCGCAGGACCGTATACCGCAAGAGTACATGAACGGGTCATAGTTTCGTACCACTCAACTACAGGCGCGGTATAGTAAAAACACTGTTCCATCGAGCACGCCGTAGTTGCACTGAGGATAGCCTACAAGGGGAGCTAAACCAACTCCAATCAGTTCTTGTCGAGAACAGCTACCCTGGCAGTGGTATTAATTAGTTCAGTCAAAGTCAGTTTTACTGTGGGAAATACTTACATGTGGCTGCTTTTCTAGTCCCATAGGGTTTAGCACAGATAAATCGATTCACGGTTCATAAAAGGTAGACGAATGTCACAATTTATCCTGGTTTCGTGCACTGCTATGGATGTTGGAGTTTAAGACTTGTCCAAGCTTCATCCAGTTTATGCTTGAAAGAATCAATTGTGGGTAGAGAATTCCAGGTAGTACACACTACGAGGGCGAACGAATGACCCCGGTATTCTAGTCGACATTTTCGGCGCACTAATTTGAATGAATGCCCCTTCAGTCGGACACCGGAGCAAAAATCAGAAGTATATGACAAAGAAGGACTACATTTGCCTTCACTTTAAAGGCTACCGTATCAACTAAATTTTTCACCGCCAATTGAAAACTGTGTTAAAACGCATTCAAAGTGCTACCAACTCAATGATCCTGTACACAACCACAAGCATCCCCAGTCCACCCACAAAGCAACCCTTCTCACTGTCCGCCAAATCACACGTCATTTATCAGTTTGAATGTGGATGCGGACATCTTACATTGACAGAATAGATAGGCAGTTGCATACACGGATCTAGGAGCACACCTCACGTTGGGTCAAACACCGAATGACCGAATCACATGATCAAAGGTCATTCTCCAATTTGACCCTTTAAACCCACACACACGCATCATCCACCACGAACACTCAATAACATTACACCAATACCCAACCCCACCCTTACCCCAGGAGGCCGAAAACACAAACAACGTGCGTCATCTTTCGCCCGCGCCCGGACCCAACAAGCCGATTTAAGATCATTTATGCTAACACCAATATCCCGATGATTTGGGTTTGCGGAGTCGGTTGCAATCACGAAATGATAGCCTGGCCTGTATGTACGAAAAGGACTGTTAGTCACACTGTCACTGACTTTGGAAGTGGTAATGATTCGTGTGATGATTCATCCCGGTTGTATTCGTGTGTAACCTGATATACTGTTCAATGATATAAACTGTAGTTTTCTACCGTACCAGTTGAGATGCAGCAAAATCTGCCTTGGCACAGATCAATTGATCTGAAATTTCCCACCCGACAAACGACATAATTATGGAGTTCGAAAAACAACGTCTTTGGTTTCCAGAAAATGGTATTTGTTTGGCCTATGGATTAAGCGAATGATCGATGCCTGTAATTATAGAGTATGTCATTGGGGCATTTCAATGAATAGCAATAAGTTGAACGTCACAATAGAAATTTCCCTACATGAACGTTCTAAATGTTCAAGCCGATGAACACAACGAATAACTAGATGAAAGATTGGAGTAATTATTGCCTGAAGAACAACAAAAGAAGCACATGAACGAACGAGTCTCTGAGATTTTCTGAATGACATTTTGAATAGCATGAGTGTTTGTTCGCATTAGTGGCTAAGTGATTGAAGGCAGAATTAGAAAACTAAATTGAGAAACTCCAATGGATTCAATGTCCACAGGAATTGCTTCGAAAAATGCAAATAACCGACGCGCATTGTTGGCATCACATTCATCTGATGAGCCCAGGAAAAACTGGACAGCAATCCAGTTCCACAAGTTTATTGTGTTTTAATGGTTTGTCAGCTTTTTCCAATCGTAAATAAAGAAGAAATGGGCCCTTATTCCCACTCTTGCATTGTCGTGTAGGACGAAAGTAAAAAACTGCGGAATACAATAAGGAGAAAAGTGGAACAGTGGAAAAGCTTTTTGTCGCCTTTTGATCGCAAGTCATAAGAAATCATCCTGTAATCAGGCGATTTCTGAATGTCAACGGTTCTTACTATATCGAAGCAGAATGCATTACACAAATCGCTGGAAAGAACATCTGACATTTGGAGTGCTTGCATTAGTGTAGTACAGTTAGTTATATTATGCCACTGCAATACATGTATATTCGTAGAAATATTCATACAGCTTGGATGGAATCAGTTGAACGTGTGACTGTATGCATCTATCTGTAGTCCGAATATCGGAAGTCAGAGTGTACCCTTTTTCGGTAAGAAAATGACACTATAATTCGCACGTAACTTGTACAGCAGACCAGATGTATTAACAACACGAATTATTCGGGTGTGCAAATCACATTACGCTCCAGCAAGTCTGACCGTAAGAAATCGAGTTGAAAAACAAACTAAGGTCAAGTGGATTAACAAGATCTATCAAAACGTGATCTGAAGGCGGACAATGAGTGACGTCGCAGCAAACCTGGTGATTCGGATACACATGCACAGTGCAAACAATAAGACGACTCGCAAAGCTGAACACAGTCATCGACGACTCATCAACCAGTAGCAGATACACTCACAACAAGTTTCTTGCGCTTTGAACTAAAGACCAGTTTCAGGACGGCGTTGTGGTGCACACTTGAATCCAATTTAAATGCAGTGGTACCCGGAGAGTTTTACACAGTCTCCAGTACACCCCACTAAGCACGCTTTCAGATGGTTTGGTTGTTTCGCTAAACAAGACGACCACATTTCATAGCACCACGTCTCCTTGGACAAGCTCATTTATCGCCACTAACTAGCTCACATGTATCAGGGCCTGGTAACCGTCGATTTCGGACCGTGTGTGATGAACGAAAAGAGCAACCTTTGTCATGTACCATAAAATTCAGGTTTTGTTTACTGAATAGAGGAACCTCTTAAACTTCTGTCATTACTTCCAACGTTTGAGTGTGATTGACTGAGTCTAATTATCTGATCCTTATCACCATCATCATCATCATACAACGGAATATAATGGAACAAGTTTTTTCCAATCACTNNATCACTACCAAGTGAATAGCGTGGGTAAAGCAAATGCGACTGGGTGATGTGGATAAAAATGGATTTACATTCAAGGGATAGAAAAGGAAGTGAACGCACAATTCACCTAAGCATACACATACACCCTGGGACAAAAATATTGCATTGCCATAGACTTCACACACCGAACTGGGTTCTTACAGCGTGTGCAATAAACATTCCGAGTTTTAACATCGGCGTGGCAACTGGCAACCGTGATGAGTCAGTGATTAACAGACTGGTGTAAGCTACGGTCATGCTCACGTCACTCCTTATGACATTGTAAGAATTAAGACGTCCAAGTATGTCACTACAAGTTATTACCAAAACGGGTGCGATGGAAGGGGCTAACTGATAACGAGAACACCAAAATGCCATTGTGAGATCGATATCAGCACACACACACACACACACACACACACACACACACACACACACACACACACACACACACAAACGTATCCAGACCGTGCAGCAGGCCTCGATCAAACTATGGCACGATATTTGAGGCGAAAAAAGCTAAGACCAGTCATAAACGGAGTGCAGACCAGAAAGAGCTCCTCGAGGGAAGGGAAGGGCAGATTGTTGCGTATGGCATCAAACTCCGTGAGTCATGCATAGGAAATAAAAATGGTGCTTGGGTTGAAGTTTCGGTGCGAACGGTACAAGGAACACTCAACAGAGTCCCTTGGATGAAACACAAGATGAGAACGGGCTTATCTCAAACAACTTTACAAACAGAGAGATTTTTCCGATCTAAAACTCATGTAACTCGGAACAACGAACAGAATTTCGTCCAACTTAACAACGAAAAGAAATTTGATTCAAGTAGAGGAAATCGACGAATGGAACAACTATTGGTATGGCTTATGGAATGAGCGGTACTTCAGTGAGCGGGGTAGTGATCAAGACTCCGTGATGGTAAGGGATGCCTTATCAAGCAACGGCCCAACAGGTGCTTGATATACTGCGCGGGGTACAATATTCTGATATATATATTCGTGAATTGCAGCGGAACCTTATTATAGCAATGGGATTGAGCGGTCATCGTGAAGACCTTTTCAAGTACAATATCACCGTAGATCATTACTCATATCAAACAAAATGTTGGTTGTTACTTCTCGGCGGTGCGACCTGTGTGCAGATCACATTTCAACCCAAGAGAGAAAAACTGGGCTATTCTTAGCCGAAAGGTGTACCAACATTCCAGAGTTTATACTACAAAACACCGGTTACAGACACTGCGGATTAGGGAGTGTAATAATACAGACAAGATGTGAGATCTTGCATAAATCTGCATAAAAAGAGGCTTCTAAGGGTAAATCCCACGGGAAGTGCATTATAGTAATGCGGTAAAAATTGTATTCTAGACATATTTTCCTTAAAAGTAAAGATAATTCGATGAAGATTCTTATTTTGACTTTTCACTTGGCTGCCATCTAGATTGTCAAAAATTGGTGATGACTGTACAAGTGGGAGCGGAGATATCCCAAACCCCCAAGGTAGTGAGGTGCAATACTTTATCGCGGGGTGTATCTTCACGCAGTCTGACCAAATCACACAAGATAGCAAGAAGCACCAATGATGTCGTCTGCTGGGGTCTCCAACTAAACCGAGTGGAGCCTTTCACAATTCAGCTTGAAATACAGAAAACATGGATTCCATTAACTTTCTCTCTTCAATTCCATAATCATATTTCAACTGTGAACTTACACGTGACACAACTAGTTTTACAGCGGCGGTAAGCGACCAGTCAATTTTGTGAGCATCGAGGGGGATATTTAACATTAAAACGTCACACGGTCAAATGCAACAGATTGTATTGGCCTGTCCAACGCGTTTATCGTATGCACCTTAACAAGTATGCGTGATATCGTATGGCTTTAAACTGTAATTTCATCAAAGAACAACTTTTAGGAGAGAACTCAGGATAATCGACATTACGTCATGTGCACCAGGATAAGGCAGAAGTGATGAATCGGACCAGGACTGCAACAAGTTTCAAACGAGCTTTTCAGTTCGCCTTGTAATATATATATATATATGGTCAATATTTTCATGCCCGTGTGCGTTGCATGTCATGCTGAATGGTCTCTGAGGATGTGAATGAGAAACAGATGATTGAACAGCGAACCCGGTTGCGAGCCATTTCTTTCACGGTTCCCAACCGGATACATTGATTGCATNTTTGAAACGAGCCCACATGTGACAAAGGTTGTGGTCGCTTATTCACGCAACTTCGCTTTGGCTTCCACGACAATTTTGGCACCCCGTTAAATCGCGCACATAAGCAGGTCAAGCAGCAGTAACTTCTGGACAGGAAAACTCAATACGCGACCTAACCATTGCAAATGGTGCAGAGAGACTCCGATTCCGAGGGTAGAATATTGAGGACCTGAGAGCAGCTGGAGCGCTAACAAACACAATAACTGTTACACGATACTTCTGAGTGACGACCATCTTCTGCAGGAACAGCATATGTTCCCAACCCAAACAATAAGCCTACATGTACCGTGGTGCTGTAAGCTCAATCTTTCAGAAAAAAATTGATGTGATGCCTAAGTCAGAGAAAGCCAGCATGATCTCATCAAATATTCAATAGATCTGGTAAACAGTGAATACTTCATCTTTACAATATCGGCCTGGGCTAAGCCGGATTTACCCTTTATTATCTTTTCATCCAGTTTCGGTGGAAGATAACTGATGTTACAACTTTTGACAACATCAGAATTAAGCTAATTCCCGTGAGATTACTACAGGCGGTGTGTGGACCTCTTTGAGCATGATGATAGATTTTCTTCAATCAAAGGCACGTTTTCGTTTTCCAAACGTTATGAAATATAGTGCACCATTCTCTTACCCATGCACTGTCTCAATCTTTAAACACTACTGATGGCAGCTTCTCTGGGTCAGCTGTTTTGTGACAGTTCATAAAGCTTATTGCTCCAAGATTCCTTTGGGAAAGTCAAAAGGCAGGAACCATTGGGATCTTCAGTTTTTGATTCGTGCAGTAGTCGGCGCTGGCGGCCAGTTGGTATGAGAAATATCCATCCCGGCGTTCCAAATGGAATGGCAGATTTTTAAAGGAGGCACCATTCACTTCACACATTCTTGCACTGATATGAGAATCTCGAGAGCCGGTTAAAGGGATGAAATGGAATAGCTTCCGAGTGTTACCAGAGACCCACCATCAAACGCTGATGTATTGTGTTCCCGTCGTACGTCTATTTAATTAAACATCTGATGACTGCTAGGTAAGTCAACCTCCATTTGATAGTTAGTCAACATGGAGGACACATTCGGACTGATCATGTTATCTGTTGAAACATTTTGCTGGCAGAGCTGACAAAACTATGTAAGAACGTAGCACATCCTAGCGCATGGACAGGCTACAGACAATTGTTCCAGAGTGAAGGGCAGTTGTGCACAATACTTCTCCAGTAGTAGCTAGAGGCGATGTGATCAATTATTCTCTGGCATTCCCTGCTGGTAGATCTGAATGCCCCCCCCTCCTCCTCCTCCCCCGCTTAGCAAGGTAAAGGGCAAGCATGATCAAACTTGAACGATTGATGCTGACTGTATCCATAGGCCTGTGAAAAAAAACTAGTTACAAAAAAGTGATGTAAATTCTGGAAAAATATGCAACATGAAAAGAAATTACGTTGTAGGTGACTTCACTGTCATCCGGCTCAAAATCACAATTATACGATTCAGACTGCATGTAATTCAAGTCTCCAGTTATCGAAACTTCAATCATCAAACAAGATCAGCGAACAGCCGATCGTTTTGACAATGGGATCGGTCTTTGTCCCGTTAATTACACGGAGTGTAGAAGCAAGGTGAAGTTCATAAATGTTGATAAGTAAGGATTTGCACTGATTCCCTGAAGTGGAAGACTACTTGAACCCGTGGGCTGAAAACCCACTGAGGTTACTTATCTTTTTCACAACGGAATCCCATGTTATTGCCGTCAAGTCGGATAAGCAGTGCAACTTAATAAATGTGTTTATTACGTCTATCTTGAAGTTGTAGTATATCAATATTGTTGAATATCCTATGCTGCGGACGGGAAACATGCACTACTTAAGCTTTATGAGTGAGTAGAATATGGAAGGTACTGCTGGTGTATCCAGTAATCACGGAACAGCGAGGATTGAGAAACCAACCTGCGCCATCTTCAAACATAAAAAGGAGTTCACTATGCAACAAAACAATATTAAATTGTCTCAAAGAGCGATTTATTTTTGAATGTTACTCACCGGGGTGGAAATACGTGACCTATTGTCTCCTTGTTCAGCGAGAAAGGATTAGAAGGTGCAGTAACTTTCAGATCGCTACAAGCAAATAGACCAAAACCGTAATAAATAATGAGTCATGTGATCACAAGATCACCACTGCCGTCAGTTCGCTGCCATGATCTTCAGTATATTCAACCATCTTATTACGAAGTCCTCTGGACCCCGAGTCTGAAGACGAGAGATACCTACTCTGCCTAATCGCTATGTGTATTTCTTCATGCCTCGTCTCCAGGTCATCTACTGGCCCCCATGTAGCGTTCATCAGCATAAAGCGGCCACTGAAAACAAGGCGCGGTGCGGTAGGCGTGTCCTAACCATCGGAGCCTATTGAGCCGAATTCAATGCGACAGCGAGTTTGCGTTCGATACATTCCAGAACACCCGACGACTTATCTCTAAGTTACTAACTCGTTCACTCCATCCCACTTGGGCTAGACTACGTAAGCATATATTGTTGAAAACCACTAAGGAATGGATGTCCTCGATCCACAAATTCAAGATCTCGCAAACGTGAAGCAGACCTGATCGTACAGTGGCGCAGTATACGAGGCTTTTCAACTTCAGTGCAATATGGCATCTACGTTAAAGGTATTTCGTTTCTGCGTATGCTGCTCGAGCCATGGAAATGCGTGCGGTTATCTCCTTGATTGCGCCATCGTCGTTTATCATACAACTAATCACGCAGCTATCTAAGTACGAGAAGCAATCAACTTCGGCTAATTCCTGACCGTCTAGTTTCAGAAAGAGACTTGGCATAACCCAATCTTGCAGCAACACTTTGCCCTTTGAAGGCGCAAAACGCACGCCGAACGGAGCAACAGAACTTTCTAGCCTGTCAAGTGCTTGTTGACACTTGTTGGCCCACATGCATCAGATTCCTTAGACTGAAGAGACTTCCGAATCTGCAATCCGTTTGGTGGTAAACTACTTACAGTGCCACTTGGCAGCGTAGGGGTAAAGGGAGAGGGTTGAGTATAGAAGACAAAGAGTTAAACAAAGGTGTTTACACAACCAAAGCTGTTCCGATTGGATCATCATGTCTAACCGAACACACACGCATCTGTAAGTGCGATCATGCAAATACAATACACGTTCGTTCAGGTTCAGGGCAAGGTCAAGGTGTGAGACAGTAGTGGCTAGTAGACGACTATCGAGTGAACGCCAATGCTTCGATTAAATATCAGCCTGAGTGACACATACAAATGGTACACAAGAGCACATCAAACCGGTTTTGTTGCGGTCTGAATTCATCGGGAAACAGATCACCATAGAAGAACATAGAGCCAAGATATCAACGGCTGTACCATGTGTCATCGATTGCTTGGTCCTCAACGTAGCTGACACAAAAATCGTAGGTATCACAATCAAAAAATGGTGAGTAATCAGAGTTAAATCATCATGCAGCTATGCTATGCAGCTAATGCTATCCCTGTGGAGTGAAACAAATGTTACCAACGGAGAGAATCAATCGCGTCCGGATGACCTATATGTGCATAGTCGAAGTTTATACAATGAACTGATGTACAAAAGGCAAACATAGAAAAAAATAATATATCCGCGTTTCTGAGAGCTGCCATTAAATCTTCTCCGCAATTAGAGATAAAAAACGGCGACAGACACAAGTCAAAATACAAAAAAATACAAATTACCTGGTTGGAAAAAACATGGGCTTCATACCTAATTGACCGGTAGTTTGACTGTGACGGGGTGTGTTTCAGACACTTCTAATTGTGAAGAAGTGGCACATCGATTCAAAGTGTGCACAAAATGAATGCGAAATATTATGTCTAGCTTAAAACCAGTGTGAGAATATGCTAAATCCCTGAATTCCATGGGCATATGAATCGGTGAAACAGAGAGTTCGTCTGATTCATTGGAGAACTATTCAACTTACCCGAAATCAAACATCGCATACACGACGGTATGTTACAAAAATACAGCAATGTGCGAAAACTGTGAACAAATGACAAAAATATCGAGCTATGTGATATGCAGTGCAAATCGAAAGCAGGCGATCAACACAAATAATTACCTCATCGGAGAATAAGGTGCACCTGGTCGTTTACGATCCCGCTCAGGTGGGGCATGCCAATGAAATATGAGATCCCAGTCAAATCCACCCACTTGGATATTGTTCACATTAGCACGATGATATCGCAGATCTTTGTCGCTTATTACCTCGATCACCGGGACGACAACATTGGTTTGCTTGATCTGTATTCGGTCCAGAAGTGGTTCCAGCCAGCCTGAAATGTCAGGGAGAAAATCGTAACTAAGACGAGTATTTAAACACATTTTGTGACTGGAGTGTGTTGTGACTACCATCAAAGGAATGGTGATGTTGGGCTCAAACAAAAGGAGACAGAAGAAGTAATAAAAGGTATTTCTAGGTTGCTAGGAGAAGCAACGGGTCATGAACTACGGAGAATCGTACTTCATTGATCCAAACCATGCACAAAATGAATATACACAGGTATACTAAACCAAAACAAGCGACCACAGTAGTCGATACAGAATAATCAGTTCAATTGTGCCTTTCCAAAAAGTGTGATTTGCTATGAAGTCATCTTTAGACAGTCTCATGTTTCAAATAACCGGAAAGTGGATATTGTGAAAGAAAGTAGGCAATGTGGGAGACAACTAGCCTATCCTTATGGGCTTTTATTCGAGTCGTTTATACGTATGATGTTCACTACATTGGTGGAACGTCACAGAATTAACTACTGGCAATATGCATGAAAGATGCAGGGTCATGAGCAGATCATGAACGAATAACGACTCGGGAGAATAGAAAAAACTGTCAAATTCTATTTTCCTTATTTCTCAGATGTGAAGTCTTTTGAGTTACATGGATTTTGGTCCTAATCAACTGGATTTGTTGCAGCCATTGGGGTGAATATTTCGTTGAACAGTTTATTATGAGGTTTGCTCACGAGCTGGGATTTGGTCGTCGAAAAGGTGTACTACACGCAGCTATAATAAGAACTCAAGGTTAATCTCCGTTTTCCCAACGGGTTGCTGATGGGCAGTAAATAAAATGAGGGTTTCGCAATTCAACCTGTATAAACGTAACGATTAGCGGTATACTAGTTTGAATTCACAGTGGTTTCCGTGCCAGTTGCTACAACAATTAACCATGCTTTTCCATGCGCAGAGCAGAATGAAGATTGAAATGCTGAGAGTACAGTCAAAGACTGGGGTTGCGAGAATAATCAAGAGATGCACGGATGCCATTGTTTGCGACACCTGGCCATACTACTCACTGCCTCCAACCACAGGATACCACAACCTCAGGATCCCGATCCAGGAAGCCTCAATGTACCTATGCCCTGATTAGAGTTTTCATACCATTATGCCAGGTCTTAGTTTGACCGCCCTTGTTCATTATCCTTTGGCCTAACCTCTGAGCAGTTTTGTGGTGGTCGGTTCTTTATGGATGAGGCCAGATGAAGGCCACGATCCACGCTGCAATCTTTCCAATGTGCGCACTCAATTTCAATTAGATCATGGATTCTACAATGGCAAAAAATTAATTTACTGTGCGCATTTTAGTGTTGTCTCGGTACCTGAATATAGCTTTGACAAAATAATCGTTTCATTTCCAAACTTTTGTTCAACGCTACTTAAAAGCCTAATTTTCACCACTTTTGTTTTATCGAAGTGTTATTTTCAACACCATGACGCATCGGCTACAGAAGTCGGATCCGTAGTTCTTGTTTCACTGTATAGCCGATATACAGCGGAAAGTGATTTAGAACACCACATGGAACAAAGCACTATTGTTTGGAAATGCGAGCGATGAATCCAAAAAGGGATCAACTGACCGTTTAAGCTTCTCTAGTGTTAAGCTGGGTTAGGCCGTCAAGAATACACTAATGAGTGGAAAACAACTGTAGCCTAAATGTGCAACGGCCAGTAAAAAATCTACGAGTGGTTCACCATCATCAAAAAAACGTCTTCAAGTGGGCGATGTATCACTGATGTGGCACACGCCGGGGGTAATATCATATGAGGCGATGGATTCGGAGTTCAAAGACCGAGCATGACGGTGGATACGCACTACTGATGAGCACTAGGGTGAGCGAAACTGGAGTCCAGTGCTTCCGAGTGTATGATTGACCGGATGAACTGAGAATTGTGTGAGAAGATAAGGTCTGAAGGATGGTCAGTCCACATCAACATCATACAGAGGTGTTCCTATGAGTCCCAGACGCTTCTTTAGAGCTCTCAACTCGGACTAGTTCTGTTCAGAAACTGTGAGCCGTGATCTATCAGGCAATCCGTCCTCCATTCGCACTGAGTCTCGCGCATTCAGCGAACAAAGGAGTTTGATCTATGAACAGCATTCCTGTTTCCCTATTGACCGAACAAAACCGAAAGTTCAGCTTTGAGTACGCACGTTGAGAGACTAATAATGCAAATCAATAATTCGAACCGAGGAAACAGTGTTTTACTCACTGAAGCATGATCTTCGAAGGTATCTTATTCATATATCAAAAACTAATAAAGGTGAAATGATAGCAGCGGCAACAATACAGAAGGTCGAAACGAGCTGGTATTTATAGATGGCGTGAACGATCAAGTCGAATTGGATGTTCTGATCTGGCATATCCTTCCGCCGTGGATCACAACTATTAGGATGGGTTTGTAGAGTAAAAAGGTGACCGATTGTCGTTCCCTCGACGTTAGCAAGGTACATGCACAGCATGGCACAACGTAACTACAATCATGTGNTGTGTGTGTGTGTGTGTGTGCATCTAAACAGCCAATTAGTGGACATCAAATGTGGAGTTTCGTTCAATAACAAATCGTTCTTGCACACAGCATAAATCGAAAATGAAATTAGTCGTTCCTCTGCACTTCTACTGTTTTCGTCTTATTTTGAATTAAAAACGAAAAACTATGGGAAGCATATCTACCATGGGATCTTGTTTTCACTGTATTGTCAACTTTTTCAGGAGACCCGTTAAATACGGTAGACACAATTGGTGACAGCGATGGGGATGTGTCAAACAGAATACCCCTTGGGACACATTCCATCTCTCTGATGTGTACACAATGTAGTCAACTCCCAACTACGGCTCCAAGAATGTCGGATATGCAGATGAAGCGACTCATCAGAGAAACAGGATGAATTTCGAAGGTACTGAGATCTATCGCTTCAACTGATCATGAAGAAAATTTATCCGACAAGCAGAAGTTACTGGCCCCCTGAGTTGAATGGCAAATGAGCTTTAAGTAGAAACCTGCAACCACACATTCACATATCGCTGCCTTGCAGCCCGCTCTTGGTTGTGCAATAGCTAGAGAAAGATGCAACCTCGGAAAAAGCTAGTGACACCAAGGATGTCTCTTGCAATAAACTCCCATCAAACTTCAGTTAGTCGAATACAAAGAAACAGAAAAAGTGAGATTAATTTAGCAAGCACCTTGCAGATTACAACCATCAATATTGTTCTGCACTGTTATAATAAATGTGGACCCTTAAAGTCCAAGACTTGATGCTAGAGAACGAACTGCAACTGATGAAAAGATCAATATCAGCATTCGGATGCCAGTGCGTTCTGTTCAACTACTTGAATCATTGCATTTTCATTTCGAGGGTAAACATGAGAAAACCTTTCATCAAAGGTCGAGACAACAAGACTGATGATATGAGACAGTAGCTTTGTTACAACGTATAACTGACTCTGTATTGACATATTACCACTTACTGACCGGATTCACTCAACTCAAGTCCCCGATGCGCAATGTGATGGAGATTAGAGGGTGTATAAAAGATCGGTCTATAACAGTTTAAGTAAGATTCGAGAAACTATAATTTTAATTTGCGAAACGGTCATTTTGAATGGAGAAAGAATCGCTGTGGTTGGATTGGCTTCCTTTCAGCGCACCTCATTGGTCAATTGATCACATATTTTTACACCCCCGGATTAACCACCTGTCCTCCCACGCTCGTTTTGTGTTGAAATCAAATGCGCATTTGATTTACAGGAATCGGTTTTATTCGAGAGAAACTCGGCCTCAATGGAATTTACTCATAGAGTTACTGTGGGCTTAGACTGACTACATTCATTCAAGGAATTCATACACACATTCACGTCTGGGTATGGTGGACCGAGTTATCGATCCATCTTGACGTGATTCGCTTCCTTACCCGACCGACAGAGGTCAATTAACTCCGGGTTCGTTCGTTCGTAGCTGTGACGCACATTCGATCAACGATCTCGGACATAACGTTCCCGGGTGGAACGGGTTTGTGTGTGGTGGTGGGGGGGAGGGAAGAACGACCTCCCTCCCCCCCCCAAACATTCATCTTCGCTCGGTAACTCACTCAAAAAGTACTTTTGTTTGTTTACGGAGAAGTTAGTTCATTCGGACTGGACGGGGTTTAGACAGACCCAGTGCATCGGTGACGTTTGACAGCCGAAACACCAACAATCTTGTGGAGTTTGCAATGGGGTGCGATTGGTTGGATTCACTTGAAGTTACAACGGATTCACTTGCAGTTGAAATGGTACAGTGAAAGGGTAGATTCAACAGTGTTAACGTTCTGAATGCATAGAGCACATTACCGATGACAGCAATGGTCAAAAATGTCAACTGCTGGAATGAGACGAACGTTACACAAAATAGGGATAGAACGAGGGGAGGAAAAAGGCTGGAAGACACAACACTCAGGTCGATTCTTTGTATCAACTTAAGTGAATGGGTCATTGAACACCTGGTTGGTGCACTAACTGTTCGTAATGGTAACATGAAACGTGAAACTGAGGGACGGTAGAATCCAATTATGCACGCAGACAATGTGATCCAATGAAACCATTTGAAGTTCACTTGAAAGAGCGAGTGCACGGGATAACAAACAAGTCCATGGTTGTCCATCTCAATTCCACTCCAATTTTGCGTGCTCCTTGAGCGACTGCTAATAAGCTGTCTGTTTCAGTAAATAAACGGTAACTGTGCTGTTCATCACTTTAATTGATACTCAGTATAATAATAAAGAGGATATAGAGAAAATTGTCAGTCAGAAGGTGTATAACAGGTGTTTGGGTAAATCGTTGGTTGCTTACCACACAAACAAGAGTAACTACACGAGCACTGATCAATCAACGGAAAAGGGGAAAAACGCTCCAGCTAAGGTGCGTGATCTGAAACAAACACGATCCTGTAGATTGTGTGCGAAAATATTCTCAAACGATAAGTTGAGAACCTGGAAACTAAGAGTTTTTCACCCACATCGATTATTCGTCTACCAACAATCCCTGTACTAAACCAGGTGGATGATAAGAAGCGGTTTCTTCACTGTCATAATGGTGCCTAATTTAT
>UZAN01040771.1:33297-53957 GCA_900618425.1 Echinostoma caproni | reverse complement strand
TTGAATAGACAATCTTTTTTTTCTTCATATATTATCACATGCTTTAGGGTCGGAAGTGCCACAAACATCAAGAGTGCAGTTGCACAAAAAAGAAGAGAACTCTGAAGATTACAGGGATCGAGAGTGGGAGACTATAGGAGAAAAATATTCTGAAATAATAGCTACTCGCTTACCACCAGATTGTCATTTGATGACGATGAGCTTGTTCTAACCACTATATTTGCATATATCCTGCCGTATTTGTGCCAAAAACAAGGGAAGGAAAACAATAGTGCTATCACTCGAAACATACTGATAAAAGCTGGTAAACAGCACCATTGGTAAGGCCATTATCACTGGTAGTAATGCGATTGACTGCCCTGACCAGCTTAGAGTTTTGCAAAAATGATAANGTGTAAGCTGTCAATCCATTCGGCGTATCGCGGATCACACTGAATGCCTCCAAAAATTCAATTGGTAAAAACCAATTGCTCTTCTGGAGAATCTGGCCGAAAAACGATTGTAGACATTAGGGAGCATAGCTGCTGTTCCATGAATAAGCCAGTTGGGAAACATGTAAGATCTAGCGATATATAACAAAAACAGACGGGTAAGTTTTAGATAAATCTAATTCGGTAAAAAAAACGAAGGAATGAAACACCTTCAAGTCTGGATATTATCGACCGAAGTTATTTGAGGTATCAAAGACGTGAATATGGACAATTAACAATGGACTCCATGACGCATGTGTCGTCAAAGTTTAAATCTACAAAAATCATCTAGCATTTCAAAACTAGCAAACGAAAAAAAACAAAGCCTCTTCAGAACTTCGAAAACAAACCGTATTAATCCGTTCTGAGCAGTCCTCATGGGTCTTAACATTCAACAAACACAACACCACATGATCAAACAGTTTAATTGCAATCATTCAAAGCTCTCATTCTAGTGCTGTCGTTTTCCAAAACTCGGCATGACCTCGATTCCAAATCATGTCCTGCAACGCGATTGGAAACACATATTTCTGATAGTATGAAACCATGAGAAGCAATACACCCATATTGATAATACTGGGATGTCCGCGATCCAAATGAAACTCACCTTTGGTGCATTCGATATGTGAGTCCAGAAACGTCAACACCTCAGCTGTGCTAGCCCGTGCACCAAGCATTCGGGCTCGAATTAGGCCTTCTCTTTGTTTCGCTCGAACGATTTTGACTATTTTCAGCTGAGCCATGTATTCCTCGAGTGGTTCCTTCAGATGAGCTGAATTGACGAACAGGGGTTTCAAAATATATATTTGATTATGAACGTTACCATAGCACTTCTTAAAAAAAACAAAATAAATTTTAGATAGGGGAGTGAGACGTTTAGGATTGAAATATCAACTACGCGGACATGCGAGCTGGGTCCAAAGGACCCGATTATTCAATCACATTTGGACAGAAACCTCAGTGTTGGTGCTTACTGAACAACTCACGGGTGGCCAAAAGACAGTAACCAGCAACCAAAATCCGAAAGTACAGGATTAATGGTTGTAAAAACTGAAACTACGTTTAAGTAAAATCGACTTAGGCTTATTACACAGAGAGTATAGTCTACCAGGTATGGACTAGCTAATGAATCTAACACTACTATATACACGTGATGTTGCATGGAATGATAAGTTTTCCATCACTTGGTGGTGGTGGTTAAGTGGTAAAGGTTATCTCCCAGAGAGGTGTGTGTTCGAGTCCCACCAGCACCGCCTGACTTCTCCAGTCTGTCTTATGGCAGCCCTTTGATTGGCCGCTTCCCCTTTTCTGATGAGTGTATATTATATATTCAATAAAAGGAAGTAAAATGAAACGAAAAATGAAAGCGCAGGTATTTCAAGTGTGCATGAACGGGTCACGTTCGCAATTTTGCATCTACAGCTAATTACTAACATGAACAGTTTGACGTGGAAACATCATTGCGAAATGTCCGACAAGTTTTGCTGGTGTTTGATGCACGGAATTCTCATTGCATCCATGTCATCGGACTAAGTTTGTTAGAGAGCTGTGCGACGGAAATTGAAGTAATTATTGTCAACTATTGGCCGTGATCTTGCAAAAATGGTTATTCGTTTCTTTTTAAGGAAGTCCAACAGCAAAGAACAAACCTATTCCAAACTAGCAATCGATGCCTAGTTTTTGCTCCTCAAGGCTTTTTTCAATCCAAGGAAACGGTTGCGACGCTACGTGCCCTTAAATCAGTACCGGTTCGAGTTTGTCTAATGAGGGTACCTGAGACTTTAGGGCATGAAATACTTCGCGGGAGCCCACACTGACGACGGGGTTTTGTTTGGGAACCCAAACCGGTGCCTTTGACTCAAAGGTCTGACCCACAAGGCAGTGGGGCGTAGATCCGACGTGGGAGCGTGAACGAAGCATTCATGTGGGAGCTTCTAGGGACCTGCCATGTAAGGCCTTTGAAATTCGAATAACTGTGTTTTTCGCTGATGCGTTGATTGTCGGTCCGCTTTTCGGGATCGGCCCTTAGCCTCATACATCCAATGAGACAAGCGGAACGTGGACGGGACAGCATCTTATTGGCTGGGGGCTGCTCAGCTTGGGCGAGCGGTAGCTGTCCAGTGAAGTGCGAAGACTTCTACTACCGTCGAGGGGAAGCTCCAGGTACCCCGCTTCTACATCCACCTGACGGGGTTTTTTCGACCAGTAAACTTTCCCTCACCGTGTTTCTCTGCCGATGTGGCCTCTCCAGGGGCGGGTGTGAATAGACGAAGGAAGCCAGGAGGTGTCCAAGCGGCTGGCTTTGTGAGACTGAGCTTTGTCTGGCCTTTATCCATTGACTTTTCAGGCATGATTGGATCTACAGCTATGAAAAGCCATCCTGTTTAGCTCGCAGGGCCATGGAGGCACGCAAGCCATCACACCACGTCAAGGTGAAGTCTAGTTGTGATTTTCGGTGTTCGAACACCGCTGTCTACGTCGAATTGCACGAGTCTGGTGTGGTAACCGAAAGAGCTGAGGTTAGACGTAGAGATTTAAGTAGTCGCCATCGTCCACTGGAGCAGGTAGGCGACCTCCATAGATTACGTTGGTTGGGGCATGCGTTAAGCATGTCACCAGATAGGTTGCCACGGCGAGCAATGTTTTCCGAGGCCGGAAGTGGTTGGAAAAAGGTCAAGGTTGGCATGAGGGTATGAAAAGCTTCAGCAGGACACTAGGTCACATAGGTATCTCCAGATTTCCTGGATAGGAACCTGGAGATCA
Organism: Echinostoma caproni; assembly: GCA_900618425.1. NCBI lineage: Eukaryota > Metazoa > Platyhelminthes > Trematoda > Plagiorchiida > Echinostomatidae > Echinostoma > Echinostoma caproni. The sequence goes on along the minus strand of UZAN01040771.1, from coordinate 50,724 downwards.
TGGTCGCCAATAGTTAGAGACACTGAGCGATATGTCTGGGTGTCGCAAACAGTGGCGCTTATGCACTAATAGGAATTCTATATCTTCTGATTAAATAAACTTTCAACATTCCCATATTCATCCTTCTCTTTTATCCAAGTGAACCAAAAGATAGCAACCAAAACCGGCGTACGAAAGTGCATGGTTAGTGGTTGAAAAGCTTAAACTTGTCCTATGAGGATTAAGTCTTCAGCAATGCATAATCATGATGAACCTAACAACAGCTTCCTAGGATATCTTGAGAGTCCTCATTTGAACGTGGCATGGAACAAATATGCGTTCTAACTGTTCATCAGAACCTTATACTGAACGGGAATTTTCATGTCTACTAACATTAGTGATAGAATTGTAAAAAGGTGCAACTCCTCATTGTCCGCTGTTCCGTTATTCAGTGTTTAGAGACTACTGTGTCGAGTAGTTCTTTCACTCAATGGAATGTCCAAATGATCACATCACTATGGCATTCGATGGACGTGATCATGCGATTATTGGCTAAGTACAACACGAAGGGGTCCAATAGGACACAACTGAACATTTAAGCAATCACCAAACGAAAGAAAAACATAATTAACACATGATTGTTTCGTTTCCCAAAATTTGCATGATTTTGTATGAACGGATGCGTATGCTTTTGATCTTATTCCCACTCACTTTGTGTCCAGTATACTCAGAGGGAATGCTATGGATGTCCCTGTATCGGTTAGCCAACAATTTTGATCTAGAACCCAATCACATACGTGGAGTCTGGTACAAGCTGAGAGACCGAATGCTTTCAACAAGTTTGAAAATCGAAACAGGTTGAAAAGCTACCCGACGGTAGTAGGTAGCTTAGCAATCGTTATGCTCGATAGGTCGTCTATCTTATTGGAACTTTGTGCGGTTCACTAGGTCCCAGGGCATAACAGACCGGTTAACATAAGTGGACAGTAGGTTTAATTGATTGTGGGATTTTAAGTTTATGCTGCTTATTGCACTCAATGGTACTTGGCCTCGAAGATCCCGGGTTCATGCTTCGATAGGTTTGATTGATTCAAGCTGACAACAATAAGGAAAAAGGTCGAAGTACCTGTAAAGAACTCCTCTGCATTTCATTTCATACATTCTAAATTACTTCACTCTAAAATCAGTCTGTCTTCGGTACTACACTTTTTTCCAATAAACTTGACTTTAGCAACCCATTTGGGAAAGTTGAAACTGTGGTCATTAGTTATAAACTAGTAAAGGCTATGGACAGCTATTTCATCCTGTTTGGGACTCGTCAGCAGAGCGTATACGGTCGACGGTCATCATCTTCTGCGAACTGCTCAATCAATTTCAGAATAGCAAGCTTGGATTAGCCCATTCGATTGTTAAGAGGCACCAAGGACTCTTGGAGTCCCAACCCGAACGTTTGTGGTTCGAGTCCTGACGGGGACACAAAAAAGTACGCACTGCTGAAGAGTCCCAAACAGGAAGAAACAGCTGTCCAGTGCTCTTTGTCGGTTATCACAAACGTTTACATCGCATGTAAATGCATGAAATTGTGGGGAATTACCGATGTCCCAAAGAGTGAAACCCACACCCAAGAACATCAAGAGTGTCTGGTGCCTCTTAACAATCGATTGGGTTAATCCAAGCTTGCTACTCTAGTAAAGGTTATCCCCGATCTTCTAATCTTAACTACTCTTTAATTGTCTTTGTCGGAGATGCTTACTCTCGAGGTCGAAATCCTCCACACATACTTAAATACTTACTGACTGACAAGATTCGAATGACACCATTACTCATAGACATTGCAATTGTTTGGGGGTGTCGAATCGCTGTTTGAAATTCCCCAGTCTGTAATACGCGTGACCCGAGATTGATAACCCTTATACACGGTGCCAATCTGCGGCCTGATTCATTGACTTCTGGAGCTTTTATTATGGTACTTCTATCCTCGTTATCCGATCTTTTTGTGTGCAATATGAACTTTGCGCTCAGATGAGAACTGAGTGCTCACGTATAGCATCGCTATTTGTAATTTATATAATTTTCACTCAAGGACGGTGTAGCATACGCGAACTGTACAAGCATTTCTGTCAAATCCACAAAGTCCGTCAAGTCTAAAGGGTGCAATAAACCAGTGGGTGTAAAAGGACTGTAAGTACGCACGTATATAATGCGATTTATATCTTCGACCATGAGAATCGGCTCTGGCATAATTGGAAAAAGTTCAATACTTATCTGATTTGACATCAAGTCGAAAATGGAAAAGAACAGATTTCTTCCGTGGTTTATGCAAATTCACTGACAACAGTTCCTGTGTAATGCGTTCATATATCGATCTTAACCTCTGTGAAGTTGTTGATGTATTTTTAAAAGCGATTGAAACCAAACTTCTTCAAAGTGAATTGCTTCTCAATAAAGTTTAAGACGATAAAAAGTAAAATGGAACAAATATTTAGTAATCGTGTTAGAATTGATAAATTTCCAATGCGTTTGATTCTGTTGCTTCGTGCCATGCAGTCCACTTCACAAGAGACGAAAATGTCTCAAAACAATTATTAATGTTGAAAACGTGACAGTGTTAAACACGATATGTGTATTAGAATGGAATCAGTTACAAACCAGCGAAGCGCTGTATCATTCACAAATGGACAAAATCGGATAGTTGTCCAGGTGAGAAACTTTGAAGTATCATGTGCAGCGGGGGTACGGATATTCCACTTACTACAGAGAACAATAAAACAGACATTACAATGAAACACAAAACTAGTATCGAAAGAACGATATTGTTTGGTGTTTATGAGATACTTCCACTGTAATACTCAGAACACGCGTTGAAAGAAAACCTATAGCTTGATGTTTGTTTCTCAACACTATCGGACAACTGCGCGTCAAATATAGCTCTAGAACAACTGAATAAAAGCCGATTCTGTACCACCTCTAAGGAGAAGCAACAAAGTGTGATTCGTTCAGATTTGTGAGCTGTCTGATACGAACCAGAAAGATGCCAAGCAGCTCAAATCTAAATTCTGGGACAGTAGTCAATATAGAACAAGTTGTAGCAGGCTTGCACAGAAAAACTGCATCATTGTCCATACGAAAAGAGGAACAGCGATGACTGTTCTCAAAGCAGACCGATGAAACTTGGCAGGAACACCGATATAATAACTCATCAACTAACCTGCAAAGTAGACCCACAGACAGAATGACAGTGAATAAAACGAATGCACCGACACTGATGAAGGCCAGTTTTATTTGTGAAAACGCGCTAGTCAAAACGGTGTATTATTAGCTCACAGTAATCAAAGCTTCGAGAGGAACCGCTTCGGTCGCGAGTACAGACGGGAAAATACCACGAATATGTGTTGCAGACAACGCCTATTCACCATTTTTGAATTGTTTTGTACTGTCTAATAAATGCCTCTGGTATAATACGTGATGTGTTTCAGACTTCAACAAATGCGTCACCTCAAAGCCAATCCCCGAAAAAGCAAGACTAAAAACAATAAAACGCAGACATCTAAATACTATACGGTGGGCAGTAATGTTATTGACTCCGCGACGACTTTTATGTACATTTTTAGTTAGGCAGTNCGGTCTGTATGGCTATCTGCTGACGAACCAATACAGCAAATATTGAGCGGGAAAAGAGATGTGGTTACCAGAACAAGGGCATGGAATACAATGCTAGATTCACACGAAAAACGAGTAGATACCCAAGGATCAACGTTTGTTACCTTCATTTACTTCACACAATGCCGTCTGTCTTTGATCAAACAAACCGTGTGGATGTAAGGTAATATATTTTATATCTTTTCAAACACTGGTCTGAGGACAGACTGTGTGCCAAGCACATCATGTTACAAGAATCTTTATGAAAAAGAAAAACGTTCCTTGATTTGTTTGTGGGCTGAATACTGCCAGGTTGCCCAGACCAAGGCAGATGAATTTTCNTTCGGCTAGCCAAAACCTGACCCGCAAGGCAGTGGGGCGGTGTGTGAAAACCGCAGTTTATTGGAGGCTGGTGTTCAGTTCATAGGCCCTTTGGATGGGGTCAAGCGTCCAAGGTGTCTAATATACCTCGATGCCCAATCGAGCCGGTGACCACTGCCATAACCCGGAAGGAGTGTTTGGTTCGCACGCCTCTTCTTGGTTGGTTTGGAATCAGGGTTTTTGGCCAACTCCCCTAGGTGAACTACCAGTGGCCAGGTAAACGGAAGATTCAATCATCTATCGTTGATTTAATAATTCTGTATGGAAACAGAGAAAACACTTGACCACCGAGTACCTGTCCATCAGTTGGTATTCATTAATTCAATTAAAATTTATTAATTTTCATTGGCGGACGTCAGATGGTGTGGGCATTAGTAATCCCACTTGGCGAATCAAACCAACCTCCACTTTTCTTTTTAGAAGGAAGACGCCTAATTTCGAAATTCAGCCGTTTATTGACTCGTTTGAATAACTCATTTTGAAATATACTTTCTGATGTATCAATCATTTTGAAAGTTGACATATGGGTTAATGTGTAGTCGTTTGTCAAACCCATTCGTCCATGTTGGCCAAATTGTTGAGGGTCAAGAAAACTGGTGACATAACGCGAAACAAAATCAGATTTCTGTAGAAGCATCCCATTGCAGTACTTATATGTGGGATTGGAAAATGTCAGACGAATGCACGACATTATGAAAGTGCGTGATTGCGCACAGCACACGACGCACAAGACGGGTCAGTGAGGATGAGGGTGGATGGGGATAGGATTGATAAATAAAACAACCAAACCCAGCTGTCCCCTGGTGGGCTGGAACGCATAAATTATTGCATACTTGTGTCGCAACAAACACTCACAAAGCTAACATCGATAAACACGCACAACTATCTATCTAATCGTGTGTGTGTGTGATGGAAAAACAATCCGGCTTGGATGACCTACGAGAAATAAAATATGTAAATTGCTTTCAATTAAATGACGCGAAACTACTCACAGATTGAAATGAACGAGTGGCAAGGAGCCCGCAGACGAAAAAAGAAATATTTTCTGCCGTTTTTATGCTGGAGAAAAGGATATCGTCTCGTTGTCTTTTCTATGTATACCGTGAAGAGGAAACGCTGTTTCGTTGGGAAGATGGTGAATGAAAACTTCAGACAGCTTGAAAGTCCGGTTTACACATTTTTTCTGTGTTCATTTATGCAAATAAGATTCACCGGAAAACGTTTATAAAATCAAGCATTCGTTTCGGACAGATACGGATAAATCATTGTCTACATGCATATGTCTGAGAACCTCAGCCATGACTAATAAAACAACGAACGCGTTAGTCAACGAATTTATTGGCCTTTATGTATGAGCATTTACCAACTGACAGCCAAAAGCATTGGTTCTTCGATCTGTCTATCTTATCCGGCGACCGGACGGTGAAACGTCTAGTCGGGCAGACAGAAAGCATATTTGGCAGATGTCAGTCTTGATCTCCTATTATTCCCCTAAACACTGGATTCCAGTGTTTCAGTTTTAATTTCTACGGGGATCACGCTTTCGCGAAGTGGTATAGGTTACTACTTGTTCGGGAGCTCTTTGGGATGAATGGGCACTGAGTAAAAGGAGAGCACAAGAAGCAGTACAGAGGTAAACACAAAGAATGCAGCTCAACTAACCTTACGAGAAAATTAAGTGGATGCACGACTGCCACTGTTTGAGATAGACAGCTACAGCACTCAGTATCTATCACTATCAGTTAGATTGATCCCGAGGTCCCAAAACCGGAAGCCCAACACAACGTATAAGTTCGAGTGTAATGATTTTCGTGCAGTCGTGCTAGGTTTGGAAAAATCTTTCTCATTTGAAAGTCATATAGGCAGATACTATTCATACTCGTTTAGACACAAAGACATCGCAGATATATGAAACAAACTAACCAACAATTTGTGAAATATAAACTCCATGAAAATGGGTAAGTTTGATGGGTAATTCGTGCCAGTCAATTTCAGAGAGAGTTCGGTATGCAAAATTAAAACACTGTTATAGACACCTCTTGGTTCCCTTATGGTGATGGGCTTACAACGACGGTTAGAGAGCGAACTAATTTACAGCCCTTTGGCATCGGGTCGGTTTGTTAAGATAAGACTGAGACCGCCCGAGTGGGCACAGGAACAATGTAGTCTGGGACCGATGATCAATTACGGTAAACAGGTGACGTTTTGTTCAGTTATCCTTTAGTCATTTGGTTTCTTTAATCACTGCCATTCAACGGGTCGCTTAATTCTTATCATGCATACCTCTAGCTCCTTGGCTTTACTGATGAACAACGAACAAAGCAGGTAAAGTTATGGTAGACATTTGTCTGATCCGAAATATTCTGCAATTTATAGACCTATTTGTTGACCGAATGAAACAGAGAAATCAATCCGTAGCCTGAAAACGCAACTGATGCTGCTCACAAAATCCCTAGATCAGAAGTGAAAGTTTATTCGAGACGCGAGAGGCAAAGCCGGATAGACAAGCGGCCCGGAAATTCTCAGGCGTGTGACACGACCAGTTAGGCGGAAGTTATCATATTCACATGGTAAAATCCGGTTTCAAAAAAACAGCTGTATTTTTCCTTATTATTATAATCAAACTGAAAAATGCAGTTCAATTGAAGATTGTAATCTAATCGATGGTGGTTTTTGCGATCTTCAATTCCAGACCACATGCACGAATAATATTATTATGGCAGAACGGAAGAACTCAACGGATTTGCATGGTGAAACACTAATTCCTTGAACCTGTCCCGGTCTTTCACATGGGGCTTGCTGAGAAAAACAGTCTGTGAATTTAGAATTTCGATATCATCATCATCATTGTACAGCGTAATACAGTGAAACCAACTTCACTGATCGCTGCCAAACTCATAATGCATACAAGATAAGAATGCGTAAGGCGGACAGGGATAGGGTCTATTTTTAGGTACGGGAAAAGAAAGCGAACCTCTATGGCCAACACACAGAGTACACAGCCCAACTGTGCATACACACTAGTTTAAGCATTCTGGTCTGATAAGACGTGACAGCATGATCGCCATTGCTGTCGGTTCGCAGCCATGACCTTCAGTGTCTCCAACCATGCCGTTTGGGAGACTTTTGGACCCCAACCCGGAAGACGAGAGACACCTACTCTACCCAATCGCTCTGTGCGTTTCTTCATGCCTCGTCTCCACGTCATCTGCTGACCTCCATGTGGCTTTCTCAGGCCTGTAACTGCCACTACAAACAAGGAGCTCTGCGGTAGGCGACCGTCGGACATACGCAAAACGTGTCCTAACCAACGGAGCCTACTGAGCTGGATTCGATGAGATAGCGAGTTCTTGTGCGATGCATTCCCAAACACCCGACGACTTACCTCTAAGTTACTAACCCGCTCACTCCATCCCACTTGGGCCAGACTACGTAAGCATCGATTGTCGAACACTGTTAAACGACGGGTGTCTTCTACCCGCAAATTCAAGGCCTCACAACCGTAAAGCAGAACTGATTGTACAGTGACGCAGTATATGCGACTTTTCAACTTTAGTGGCACGTCACGTCGCCGATATCTATTGAATGTGGTTAAACTATGCAACCAACAATGAGTTCTAATTTTGCAGACCCACTTGGTGAAACTTCTCGAGAAAGCAAAGCTAAACGCTTCCAAGCGCGTCCCCAGGTCACAGATAGGGGAACGGCCGTCATCTCGCGGCTAACCATGAACAGGGTGGGCTTAAGAGCCCCGAATAAGTGGTCGCGGACGATCAGCGGCAGTGCTCAAGAATGTGAAGGGTTTACTTTCTTGCAATGGATCTCCACACAAAATTTGACACATGTTTGAGCAGTGCTGTGACGTGGGGGAGTGTGGCCCGCCACTAGATAAGGCTATTGCCCCATATGGAGATCCAAGGTTCGGCAAGACCTTATGGAATAGGCGAATGAACCAAATACTGGTCACCGGCTCATCTGGAGCAGCCCTGTTGTGTTGCAGCCCGCGCTTTGTTGCGTAAAGGCTGAAGTGAACCCTCGAAACAAGGCCGACGCTGAATCGAGCGATCGAGTAGTACAACAGCCCGAAATCCATACACTCATGAATTCGGGTATTATTACCAATCTCAACTCCAGAGCTTCCCCAGCCCCATCTTCCCCCAACCTCCCCTTTATACCTGCAAGTCCCTCGCAAACCACCTCTATCGAGTTCTTCAGACGATCATGTTAACACTAGTGCCTCGAATGTAAACCCTGTCGTCTTTTTCTCGCGCCCCACCTCAACTTCCGTCCAAGTTCCATCGAATCCCCCAACAGCTGAAGACCTTATTCGTCCTCTGTTCCTCTTCAAACTAACCGCATTTAATGTGCGTACTCCGATGCGTATTGCACAACGGGCGTGTTTAATTCGTGGGCTCGAGACCCTAGACATCGAGGTGTGTTCCATCCAAGAAACTCGCATTGAAGACTCAAGCTCCATTCGCTGAATGACGTTCCCATCAAACCCACCTACGCCTCTCTGAGGACCCTGGGGTCGGGGCTTCCGGTCTTTCTGGCGTGGGCACGAATCCTACACTGGATTCCAGTCGACAATAGAATACGTGCAGTGACTCAGCTTCGTGCAAAGTAAGCAGCGTTGCAGCAGTAGTGCTGCGGTATGGTAAGTTGCCATAGGCTGTTTTATCTCATCCGGGTCACCGATAAGAAAGCCTTGGATGTGAGCAAAACGACCAGCGAATCTGACGAAGCACCCATTCACAATCAACTGCGATTTCTTGCACACTGAGTAGAGTGATTCGAGGCATAGTTCAGCTAGTAACCAGCGTCAGCTTCTCACAGCTATTCCGGCACACGTCTCATGGTCTGTTTCAACAGACCCACTTTCTGAGGCGGGAATCCGTAAGGGGATCCCTGTCTTGGGATGTAACACAGAGCTCGGGCTCCGACGGCCTTACCCAAACTCTGTTCAAAGATGGTGGGAAAAAGTTTTGTAAGAGAATTGGTGGCTTTGTTCTCTAAATTCTGACACACTGAGCAGATCCCCTCGCCTTAAGGAGAATCGATTGCAGTCCCCTTCTTTTAAAAGGGCCTACTCTCAGTGGCTGCGCCAATCATAGGAGCATCAACCTGATCCCCAAATCATCGAAACTGTTTACGTCCATCATTCTCCGCCGACTGTACAATGTGCATGAAGATAGACCTGCAAGGATCACGCTGGATTTCGTGCCGGTCGTGGATGCATCAATCAGATCTTCACCCTCCGTTAAAGCACCGTAATGACTATCAAAGGTCATTGTTTTTTTAGACATGCCTGCGGCCTTCGATTCTGTCCGTAGAAACTTTTTGTTTAGAAATGGAGTAACTGAGAAGCGTGAGCCGATCCTCAAAGAGTCGTATCGTCATGCTTCAGATGGGATTAGGGTCTATGGCCAACTTTCGCTACTCTTCGTCGTCTACAGTGGAGTTCGATAAAGCTGCCCTCTTCAAGTTTGCAATAGAGGATTTTCTATTTAAACGCGATGGAAATGTTTGTAATGACAGACGCACAGCACTGGACAGCTGTTTTTTTCGTTTTTGGGACTAGTCAGTAGTGCATAAGTTTTGTGTCCCTGTCCGGAACTCAGAACTCGAACCGCGGTTCGAGTTGCCCCGTGGGGAATTACTGATCTCCCAAGCAGTGAAACCTACATCCAAGATCATCACCAGTGTCTGGTGCTTGGGAAGAAACCGAATGGGCTAATCCAAACATTTACGTTTAAATAGAAGATTTTCTACTTTGTCCGGTTGGAATGTCTCGATGACATCGCCGTGCTGGGAGGCAACGCTCAGGCAGTCCAACAAAGTTCAAACCGACTGGGGAAAAAGGCCTCCAGGAACGACGTGTTTTGCACCATAAAAGTGCAAAGTGTTTGTTCAATACTGGAGGGAGTTTCTGCCTCCACTCACCCTCTGTGATGATCAGCCGGATGTGGACGATAGTTTTAAGTACTTCAGAGGCTTGATCGCAACAACAGTTAGTGTTGGGGATAACATAACACGAATGGTGAAAGTTAGAGCAGTTTTTGCCAATCTGCGACAATTCTGGCGTCGCCATGACATCGGACTGCTTCTTAGGCGAAGGATGTGTATCACCGCCGTTCGCCCTACACCGTTTCTAATCTCTTTATCATGTTTTGCGTATCCCTTCCCTTCGTCTACCTTTTCGCGTCCTCTGCACGTGCTTGAAAGGCTGGATCAAGAGCCGTAGAGGATAGATCGTGAAATGGCTTTGCCTTCAGTTGGTGCAGCCCGTCTTTCAGCTTGGGGGCCAAGGGATGAGTATTGTTGTTGGTTAAAGAGGCTGAGAAATATGGTCCAGAATAGGAGACAGTGGCGCGCGTACTATGCGGTCTGTCTGTTGAAATTGCGTGTCTCGTAAAAACGATAAAATGACACAAAAATATCAAAAAGTGTACGGTGAAAGCAATTTTTGTTGTTCACTAAAATTGTCTGATCCTCATTTCTCTCTGTGTTGTACCCCAGTACCTCCTTTTTCTGTTCTGGTTGTTTTTGTTATTGCGTTGACAGCACGTTTGTTCACTACCCGGTGAAAAAAAACACAATACGTAATGAGACTTGCTAAGATAAAAGTAGACTGTCGGTGTTTGAACACCGTTCTCTACGCCACATTGCACGAGCCTGGTGGGGAAACCGGACAAGCAATGCTCAGGTTAGGCGCAGAGTTTTAGGTAACCGCGGTCGTCCATTAAAGCCACTGGTCAACCTCCATAGACTGCTTTTTTCGGGGCATATATTGCGCACGTAACCGAATAGATTCCCACGGCAAGCGTTATTTTCCGGGGCAGGTGATAAGTGGAAAAATTAATCGGTGGTGAGACTAAGACCCGGCATGAGAGGATGAAAACCCTGACCAAGAAACTTGTTCACATAGGCCGCGTTCGGCTTTCCGGATGGGTACAACGCGAGCATTGTAATCAAGAGCTAGAGATAGTGAGTGATAATGCAGAGTTTTATAAACTGTGGTGTTCGTGCATTTTCTTCATTTCTTTACAACGTTAACCTACTGAAGTTTTCCATTTTCTCATCAACTCTACTCTCAACTTTCTTATGTTTTTCCTACTCTTTCATCCAAACGGGCAGCCAAAAGACAGTTGCCGAACCCCGCGCACGAAAATGCATGGGTAATGGTTGTAAAAAAAACTGAAATTGAGCTGATGCGGTTGAAAGTTCTGCTTTTATTTATTCATTTATTAATGCTCTTTGGTTTAAGATTAGTGTGATATACAGCATTTTGATCAAGTTCATCAATTATACAACAAACTTTTATCAGTTATTTATGAGTCCTTTATCATCAGTGTAAAGATAAGTATAATGGAACACAATTACACTGAAAACTATCTAGACCATTGTTAGTCGTGTAAACTTCGTTGTATGTGATAGATCATAATGACTGTGCATCACATGCGTTCATTGAATGCAGCACACAGGAATTCCACATGTGACTTCATGTTAGAACCCTGGTGAGATGTCGGTGGTTTATCTCCTCTTTCATGTTAGTTATCTACAAGGGTTTTAAAGTGAGTCGTCAAATTTGCTCTTGACCTTGCATCCACTGGTAAGTCGTTTCCAAGATATTAAAAACAAACAAAAATGTCAAATTAGTAGTAGTTACCGTGGTCTCGTTGGGACAGGTTGGGGAACTGACTACTAAGAGCACGTCGGTCGTGCGGAAGATTTTACTTGTGGAAAATTGCACCAAACCGCAAGAAACATTAGGCTAATATTCAAACATTGCAATTTCTGTAGGAGAAACTCGTTGAAAAAATAACCATTCAGAAGAAATTTTGGTACTTCCGGTAATTTTTCTTCATGACATATGTATGTATGTCTTTTCCATACCTTACTTTGTTTTACAAACCGAAATTATGTCATTCACGTGACTAACAGTCGAACTTAGACAGAAAGAATCACGCCATATGCCAAAAAAACAAACATATACGTCAACTTCTGTGGCTTATTTTCTGAAAAATGGAGAAGAGGAATGGCAAAACCGTGCAGCGATCTCCAGAATCACATGCTTGATTCATAACTGTGGATAGCGTAGGCAAAAGGTTTCTTCTTTATGCCACGTTGCTACTTGAACTATGTGAAAACTGTGAAAATTGTTTTCCAAATACCGATGTTTGTTCTGGAAACTTTAGTAACGCACTAGACTGAGAATGAAAATGCTACAGCAGCTTGATAAACTGAATGGTCAGATGATTAGTCATGATACAACGCTCATTGACAAACACATACGAATTTAACAGTTTGAAAATCAAGCATACAATATTCGGAGCGGTTATATTATTTGAACTGAACCGGATCGGTAGCAATACTGCAATCAAATAAGTCTATTCACGGACCACCATGTGTTTGTGTGAAGAAAGTGAGACCGGGTACCACCAAATCGCATTACAAAAGATAGTTCAACTACCGGTGGTGCATTCATCGGTTCGATGTTTCAAGACAGGACAGACCGTGGATCAAATAAGTAAGCTGTGTCCTTCGCAATGTCAAACGACCGGGGTGGAGAACAAAATGCAAAGATAAATTTCATTGACACACTAACAGAACCGGAAAAAGGATGCTCTCAGACATTTGACACGAAGCATAAGAAGCAGTAAAGCAATGAGTCGAGTTTCGAGACAATAGCCGCCATCTCGACGGTTTACTTAACAATGGCTCTAGTGAGAAACTAAAAAAATCTAATAAAAGGAAGATTGACATTCGATTCAGAAGCAACTCAGAGCTGTGTAGCAAAATCATTTGCTATTTCAACTGATACTATTTGTAGCGTTATATTCAATCGAACGATTATCGGAGTCGTCAACGTTGGAGCACCTCAGAAAAGATGCCACCTGGAAACCAGCGACCAGTTCAAAGCAGCTCATAATGCGACCTTCATTATTGTCAGGAAAATGCATGATGGATGATGGGGAAAACATCGCTTCTAAGGTGATTGAACTAGCATAAAAATGTGTCACGGTAGCCTCAAGGCATCCTAAGGTTGGCATTGCACTAGGTGAAACAGATTTGATAATCAGTCCTACGAAGTAAGAAACTAGCATTTTGACGTGATGCAGTGGACGAATTTCGAGTGGGTTTGGTGCAGTTGGTCCATGAATCTGCCAAGTGTGATATGTTCAATGCTGACGAAACAGCTCAATATTAAAAGTAGTTCACTGCAAGAACATTGGTTTCAAGGGATAAACAGTTTCTGGAGCCAAGAAATCTATAGAAAAAGTCACTTTACTGCTTTGTTCGAGCATGATTGGAGCATAGTTATCACCGATCCGTTGTAATAAAGTTGACCGTCCGATATCAAACGACCCATTTTTTTTATTTAAAAATAACGCCGCTTGTCATAACAAACCCGTAAAACTCTAGAATCTAAAATTAATAGGGCTACTTCCAAACCAGTCTTCAGTGTTACAGCCAATAGACCAGGCCATGGCTTGGTATTTCAAATGTTCGTACTGGAAATATTTACTGGAATACTTTATATCTTTGTTAGAAAATGAGCAGACCGACATAAAAGCCGAAATGAACATTCTCATAGCCATACATCTGATCAAACAGGCTCGGATGCCTGTGCGTCCATAAAAGCTCGATTCAAACCCACATGGGATCTGCCGGTATTGCTACCACTAGAGGATTGATGGAAGATTTTGCGCGCTACGTATCTACTTACGAGTGTCTTCTTGAAGAAGAAATCGCTTATTTAGGATCTGATGATAAGGAGGTGGATAATATTAAAATGGTGTATCAAATCTCTGAGTTAGTTTTCAGATTGCGGTTTTCGGTTCGTTTTGGGTCAGCAATTAACCTTCAGTTGCGTCATTTAATCTTTCAGATTTCACCATCGACTCACTTGGTTATCGAACCCAAGGCCCCACTGGTAGAACGCAAGCATACTATCCCATCAACCACTAATAATTTAACAAAACTATTTGCCATTTCACATATAAACACCGGAGCATACTCGTGAAAGTATCAAGACCGCGCTTCCCAACACTAGTATTCACGCTGCAGAGTAGCAGCCCAATGCTTCCAAGCTTCTTATTTCACACTTTATCAAGACTGCTCGCGACATAAGTCATTACACAAGGAAATGAAACCATCCAATATGGTCGTGCAACATCAGGTTCAAAGAACCTGAGTATTTCGAGCTGTCATTTTGGTACTGACCATTTTGCTTCACACCTCGATTTGCTAGTGGCTCTCTGTTCTATGGTTGAAGATTTGTTCATTCATTTTCGAGTTGGGTATTGCAATACAACATAATTTCTCACAACTTTTTTATCAGTAAACAGTCAACATCCAAATTTTTATCAACTTTACTCCTTCGGGAAGGATTTTGTAGAATCCTGGACAACATATCGCACTCACTGGATTATAGGCGTTGCACAGATGCAATCAGACTGGAAGAGGATGAGACGAGGATGATAAATGATGCCGAGAGGACGAGGTCCTATGTGACGAAGCTTAGTTACAAACGGGGAAGCTGTAAGTGACAGGTTGTTCCCACTGACATTGTGGAGAGAATGCAATGGTCAGTCCAGGAGTAAGAGGGGAAAATGTATTTTCCGTTAGCTGGTGAATGAGATCAAATTTGATATTGCTATTCAGGGGGAATATTGCTGATTATATCACTGTATCCTTGTAAAATTGTTGAGCATCTGATCAAGTGTGCTTTTTAATACCACAGGTGCGTAGACAATTGCGTTTGCTTCGAAGTTAGGGGTGTTATTTGGATGAACCTCGACCTCAATGGAATTTATTGACTAGTCTATTGAGGACCTAAACTGAATCCACTCATGCGAAGATCCATTCCAACATCCATACCTGAGCTTGGTGACCGAGTCATCGATCCATCTTCACATGACTGGCTTTCTTACTCGGTCGATCGACGGTAACTAACCCCGGGTTTATTCATTCTTGTCAACGGTCAAGGACAACGTTCCTTGATGGTGATGGAGGAATGAACGATCAAACCCCATCCCAACGAAACTTTCAGTCTCACGCGGGAGCTCACTCAAAATGTACATTTGTTTTTCTACGGAGAAATCAGATCATTCAGATTGGACGAGGTTTCATAGACCCCATCCAATCTGTGATGTGTGACGGCAGACGCGCCAATCTCTTTATAGGGTTCCATAGGATGCGATTGGTTGAATTCACTTGAAGTTCAAAAGGTATGAACTGAGTCGTCAACATTGCCCCAATTTCATGACGTCATTAAAGCCAAAATCGTTTTAGATAATGATGTACCCCATGTACCCCAATTGGCGGTCACCCTTATATTGAAACTAAATGGGATACAGTTTAGAATTGAAATTCGGAATTTGAGTTAGAAAACTTCCCCAAACGAAAGATAAATAGTTTCAGGACAAACATCAACCTGAGGCTGGAATAGGGCTGCATTCCGCGTGCACTGGTCTAGTGTCAAGCTGAGGGTTTCATAAAAGATTGAAACGTCTTTGGCACAAAAAGACTGGGTGATACCGTCTATTTAAATTGTGCTTTAAATAAACACGAAGAGATAATAAATAGCGGAAGCTAGTCCCGTTTATTTGGCCACGAATATCCCAACTGATTTTTCATACTAATAAAAAGCATACACTACTGAGCAACATGCCATGTCGCAGTTTCTGGATTTTACTCACTTTTTGGAATCCTCGAGGGGTGCGATATAACAGAAGTTTGATTGGATTCCATTCACTGGACACACTGCAGAACAATGCTTGGGTCTGTTATTCAACTGTAGTAGTTTAACTTGACTGAGCTGGACATACGGACAAAAAGAAATGTAGAATTTCATGTCCTGTCACCTACTTCCGCAGACCAAATCTGAATAATCCATTTGAGCGGGTTCGAAGGGAATGGCAAGCAGAATAGCTAACAGAAGAAAGAATGAAACGGTTCAGTTTGGTTCCGGGGTTGCCTGTGGAGAATGCCGGGTGGAAACTTTAGTAAAGTATACTGTTTTGGTTGTTGCCGTGAATTGTATGCAATTTATCGAGCGCTACAGATGAAAGGGTGTAAATAAAACTTCGTATGCAGCTGCGAATCGTGCGATGCACAGCCTCCAGCCACGAATGGTATGAGTTCTGTGCATCGCATTCAGATATGTCACACTGATTAGTCTTCGAATCTCAGATTAACCAAATTCTTTTTTTCAGCATGATGCAGTGAACAGATCCTAAAGTACTCCTGCACATCATTCCTCACATTGACTTCCGCAACAACATCGCGATGGGGAGATAGACTCTTGGTTACATTGGAATTCTATTTGCATGAACATGTTCGTTATTAATGGACGAACTGTATCATATCCAACTCAGACTGTACTGCTCGGGAAGGTGTTAACCGAGCAGTCTGTGATCCGGCGAGAGGATATGGCTGCCTTAACAAGTGCACTAGATTGCGTTAAGGTTCCAGGCCCGAGTAGATAGGACACGTTCAGTGGTAGACTGAGAGTTACAAAAAGGAAGAACAGGAAATACTTATGATTCTAATGCACTTCTTTTGCATAGTTCATTTTTTGCATAAACCATGGATAGTGCGAGGACACAGAAACGGCACATCACATTTCAAGTGAAAATCATGAACCGAGCTGAAATGAACAAGAGGGAGCACCGTTGATGATCTAACTTTTGCCTAGTGCCTAAATTCAACAGACATCTCAATTTGGCAAACTTAGAAATAAAAAAAATCGCAGACCATTTCGGCGCAAATTGTAACAGCGAAATTGAAATAGAACCTCAGCACAGGTTTATTATAGTGCTAGACCTATATCGATGGTGCTCGAATGTAACAATTTATCGAGTTATGTTGTCTCTGCTCTACATAGAACTCGTCCTCGGGAGACAGAGAGAGAGAAAATAATGCAAGGGAGCCGCGAGATGCGGCTCGGGGAGAGGCGAGGAAAGAGAACACGTGAGAAGTGAAATGTGTGTCAACAGGTAAGAAATAGACTGAAACGCGCGCAAATAGATAGACAGAATTTGAAGCTCACGTTTGTCAGAGAAATCGTCCACGAGAATGACTTCTTTCAGCAATTCCGGCGGAGAGTTGTCAATTACGGAATGTACGGAGCGTAGCAATACACTCCAGGCCTCGTTGTGAAAACAAATGATCACGGACGTGGAAGGCAAAACAGACTGGTATTTCTGAGTAAGGCACCTATAATTAATATGAGGCAGAGAGGGGCAAAATATCAAGACTGGTGAATATGATAACTATACTGACAAGGTGTTATATATATATATATATATATATATATATATAACATTGTATTAATTGTGTCAGTCACATTAGTTGCTCATCATTTATTTGATATAGATACATCTACGTTGGGTTGAATAGACCACCATCACATTGAGTGGG
>UZAN01040771.1:0-32436 GCA_900618425.1 Echinostoma caproni | reverse complement strand
CAAACGGAGAGCTGAGGAGAGAGTCAAAACAAAAAGGCGGAATGGTGGAAAAATTAACGTGTGTAGAAGGGGGGGGGCGATGCGCATAGACTACTGCATACAGTATTCCGTTGGCATCAGTAAGATTTATTCTGATACCAACGGAACGATTACATTAAAGCTTGATTTTCAGAGGCAATCAGGATCATGCGGACTAGGCAGCGATTACAAAGGGTAGCAGAAATGCGACCCGTAATGGCTCGAGATGAACTAGTCTGGATCGATCTATACCCACATTATTGAGTGTGGATAGAAGAATGGAATAAAGCTAACTCTCGACAATCGATAAGACCCACATTTGTGGAAACACAACAAACAACTGATTGATTTGGATGTGAACCCGATTCCGGTTGCTTGAAGTTGTCCTGAACTTGAGCATCAACCAATAATCCGCCGTAACCATGGCAATAGGGTTTGAATCAACAAACTACGCTCGTGAACCAGTTACCGGTGCGAACGAACTGATTGCTGTACTATGATAGCCGTCAAATTACTCGTGTTGAAAATGATCCAAATACCAGGCAACATCTAGAGGTACAAAATGAACGCGAAATGACAACAATGTGCAATTAATCCGCGTTGACCGCTCACTGACGAAAATCATAGCGACAAACCAAATAGCTCTGTCGAATAGAATAGTAAAGGATGGAATTGTGTTTATGGAGCCAAGCGAGTTTTACAACGGATTCAATATACAACTAGCTCGGTAGTCACAACGATTAGAAAGGGTATTGTTATTTGATGCTGACGGTGATGACGGCAAACTTATATAAAAACTGTGAATGTACGACGCATTCGTCAGGTCGTGATTTGTGAATTTTAAGGATCTCAGGTTATCTCAAAAGCTAAAATAAAGCCACCTTTTTATGCTCGCCGTTATCACCAGTATGAAAAACAATTAGAAACTTAAATAAAGAACGCAACACTTCAGTTGAGAACGATTTAATACCAGACTCATTTCGTTGCATCGCAGCTGGTGCTTACAGGTATTGACTTAACTCTTTCTTTTTCTTTTCATTTAGCTTCTTTTGATGAATAAACAACGATACGATTTTCAGGAAGGGGGAAGCGGCCAATCAAAGGGCTGCCATACAATACACATAATGGGGAAAGTCAGGCGGTGGTGGAATTTGAACACATTCCCGGGGTGGTAATTTGGTGACGTTACCACCGGGCCACCACTGCTCGTGCAACTCCCTGAAGTTAATCATATCCGTTCCTCCCAGTGTTTTCCAACCTCATTCACGGGACAGAATATGGTAGTGCCCCACATCAGACGCAACACATCTACAACAATACTTATATGTTTGCTTCTACATACCGAATGCCAACAAAATGTGCAATTCCTCGATTTTTACGATGGTTGCTATGCAACAGTTATACGATCAAAGTCACAGTAAAAAGCAACTAGAATTTATTTATAAAATTGAGTCATAGACTTCATATAGGTATAGTACTTTTATCTCGTCTATGTTCTATTTGCCCTTCTTCATTTTTGAACATTGGAGGCGCTCGCTTTAGCACGGAGTCCTCCAAGTTGCTTGTCCAACAGAATTTGCTGGTTTATGTTTTGATGGAGAACTTTCGGTGCTTGTGCAAAAAATGGCCTTATATTCACATCGAGGCCCTTGCTCTAGTCAAGAACTGAGTCATCGGATTTATGTGCCACTCGATAAAGTTGTTACAATAATATGCAAATCACTTTCGAATGTGTCATCCAGTTTGGGTATGGTGACACTACAAGATGCTTATTCAACGAGCATACCTCAAGGTCAACTCTTATTCTTCTTGGAATATATTTTCAGTTCCTTCAGTATTGGACATAACGTGTGAGTAGTTTGTAGCCCAATAATTTATCAATTTATTTAGGCTGGAATATTTTCATTAATTGATTTATTTACTGTACATTGAATGAAGAGATAAGCGATTTAGAATACGTGTGTTCTGCTTAATAAACACTCATGAAACAGGAATCATTCATTAAAAAGAATGAATTTCCATGATGCTTTGCATACGATATTTTATAAATCTGAGCTAACTTTCCAACTACTACAAAGTTCATAGCGACACTCGAGGTCGCGCGAAATTATAAACAAATCAACCTTTTTACTTTCTGTTTATGTACAAAGTAAATAAAACGACGGCTTAAATGACACGTTCCTTTTGTAACCAGTTCGACTTGATAATGAATGAATACAATCTAGTTAGTTGACATAATCCTCTCAAACAATCGGTTACGAGGTTATACGAAGCCCAGCCCTGAATACGAAAGAAAGGTCCTCTGCTTAATCTATATCCACGCTTCTTTCTTTCTGTTCATTTCTACTTCGTTTTTTTGAATATACAAAGATACAATTTTCAGGAAGGAGGGAGCGGCCAATCAAAGGGCTGCTATTCAACACACAATGGGGAAAGTCAGGCGGTGGTAATGGGATTCGTCTCCACGTTAACTTTTGACCTAGGGAGACACCTTCAAACACAGCTACCTGCAGTGGCATTGCCTACTAGCATACTCGTACTAAACTGCGCAAACAGTAACAGCCAGAATCTCCGGTCAGCCAATACTTTCCAAACACAAATTTCAGGTCGTATATCCATAAACCACCACACTGAGATACGACATATAACTTGGTTCAGATCAGTTTATTTCATTCGAGGTGCGTATATGCTGTGTCGCAAAAATGACTATTCACCTATGATGAAAAAACGAATGTTGTCAGAATTCGAACAGGGAGTCAGATGCTACCTAAGTGTACCACGTGTATAGGGAAACACTGGTGTAGTTGTGCTGACTGGTTGTTCTCACTTCGTTTATCAAAACGTTATGGTAACAAAATCGTCAGCCGAGATCTGTAAATAGAGGGTGAACAGAAACCAAACACCCACTGTAAAAAAGCAAACAGGTACCACACAAAGATGAACAATCACGACAAGATAGCACTTTACCGTGATTTGACGGCTTGCGTGTACCCATGACCCTGCGAGCTATACAGGATGGCTGCTCAAAGCAGCAGATCCAATCATGCCTGAAACGTCAATGGATATAGGCCAAACTCACAAGACCAGCCGCTTGGGTACCTCCTGGTTTCCTTTGTCTCACCTCTGGACAGGTCAATCCAGCAAGAAAACCCAGCGAGATGGACGTAGGAGCGGGGTACCTGGGGCTTCCTCCTGACGGTGGAAGACGTCTCCGCAATTCACTGGACAGAAACCGCCCGCCCAAGCTGGGTATTCCCCAGCCAATAAGGCGCTGTTCCGTCCATGTTCCGCCTGTCTCATTGGGTGCATGAGGCTAGGGGCCGATCCCGAACAGTGGACCGTCAATCAATGCACCAGCGAACGACACGCTGAACTGAAACCCAAAGACCTTGTGTGAAAGGCCTCTAGAAGCTCCCAAATGGGTGTATCGGTCACGCTCCCGCATTAGAACTGCCTTGTGGGTCAGACCTTTGAGTCGAATGCTTCGGTCAGGGGTCCTAAAGAAAAAAACATTCGTCTGTGGTCTACCGCGATGTTTGTTGTGTCATTTGGAAAACCCTCTCTCACATATGTCCAGTTTTTCTTTTCATTCCAAAATCTTAGGAGATATCTCCAGAGATATCTGACAGCACTTTGATTCATATTAAGTAACGATGTCTTGAACGATGGGCAGAACATTTTAAGGCACAGTTTGGTTGGCCCTGTCAAGACAACTTCCTAATACCCGCTTCAGCTGGACAAATACTGTTCGAACACCACTGTCTACGTTGCACTGCACGAGTCTGGTGGGAAAACCGGACAAGCAATGCTCAGGTTGGGCGCAGAGTTTTAGGAAATTGCGATCGCCCACTGGTGATCAACCTCCGTAGCTTACGCTGTTTGGGACATGTGTTACGCATGTCACCAAATTGGTTGCCCTGTCAAGCGATCTTTGCCGCAACAGGTAGCTGATGGATAAAGGTCAAGGGCGGTCCGACTAATACCTAGCAAGAGGGTATGAAGACCCTAATCAGGGCACTGGATCACATAGGTCTCGTTGGGCTCCCTGGGTGGGGATCCCGAGATCATGATAACCGCGGTTTAGATACACTGCGTGATAAGGTTGAGCGTCGTAAACAGTGGTGATGGTGCATTTACTCAATATTCTCACAACCCCGGTCCATATGAATTCTTTTGAATTCGGTCTCATCATTCCAATTTTCATTCTGCTCTTTTATCCAAACGGGCGGCCAAAAGACAGCAACCAAAACCGGCGCAGGAAAGTGCATAGTTAATGGTTGTAAAAACTAAAGATAAAACACAAAGATCATACATCCTGGTCGGTATGATGAATGGATAACCTCACTACTGACAGATTGGATGAGCAATTTTATTTATTCCATACAATAGGCATTGAAAGTACAGATAATAGCGCATCATATTTTTAGGACTTGGCCTAAGTGGAATATGCGCAAACCTGGTTGAGTGTTCTCTGCAGGGACTGAGTACCCCATTGAAAAATCAATCTCAGTGGCGTGTTCAGCATAGCTAATTGACATCCTGGGAGCAAACCTTGGAGGAGCATCAAGAGTACACAAGCATCATGCCTAAATGCTTCATTGGGGGTCTACAGTACTAATAAACTAGTCCCGGTGGTCTGTTGCCCGTGACCGGAGATTAACGTTACACGAACCACCAACCATTTATTTGTATTCGTAATTTCGACGGGTGGAATCATATCCAAACCATTACCAACTAACAGCCAACTATCAACCACTGGTTCCGCCAAACTGTCAGCATGCGGTAGCAGTCACAAGTCGGAATAGTGTTCCACAGATGGGCCGAACTAGATGAGTGGCTGAACATGCTGATCGGAATCTCAGTCGAACTATTTTGCAATTCTGCATGTCACACTCTCTTGAGGGAAAAGATACAACAGTCTGAAATAAGTCATAATTTTGAGAACACAGCGATGTCGGTACAGGTGAAAGGAAGCCGACGTTTCGGTTACCGTGAGTAATCTTTATCAGGGGATTTCACCTGTACCGACATCGCTGTGTTCTCAAAATTACAACTTATATAAAACATATCACATGGTGCATCGATTTTTCGATACACTCCGAACGTCGTTCGGATCTAACACTCTGAATACAACAGTCTGCTTATACAAAACCTGACTGAAGCTGAGGACAACATTTTTTACTTTTTACCTAGGATTCTACAAGGAAAGCATTCAAGAAGCTAGTTTACTACGCAAATGGAGTTAATAGAATACAACTGAAAGTGAGATTTTACTATCATTCACTGAAGTACTCAAAACGACCCACAAATTTCTAGTTTAACGAAAGCAAAGAATGCAGGTGTCCGCAAAATGCGCTTACAAGATGGAAGAACACACCAGAATGTCTGAAATAAAAGCGATAAAATATATAGTTCATTCTGATGATAAAAGCGATAGCATGATGATCAACACACTCTATATCTAGCCATCTGTACGAGTCATTAATAGTGAGCTAAGATGTGGAATCATCAGGGAATCTGTGAAACGCATACTCGGATTGGATGTTTTGCATGCAACACATCATGTTTTTCACGACCAATTGTAAATCTATCGATCGGTCCGTTTTGATGGAACTAAATGCACGCGTGATTCGAAGTCTGTGAAAAATAAACACGCCAGTTATGAACATTTGACCACGACCGATTGTGAGAGAGAGGTCAATGCGAATGGTGTGACACTGCGCCAACAAACGGTACCAGTCTGTGGGAGGGCCGGAGGGGCTGTTGTTGGTTTCATCGGAATACCTGTGGAATCTGTTTGGCTGAGTGACAATAATGCATTGTACACTCGCTTGTGTGTTGAAAAGACAGCAGGAAGTCATTCAGTTGCATTTTTGATATAGCCACAACCAACTACTACGGTGTAACTGATTAAAAATACCCGCCAAAGAAACCTGTATGACTGGTTCCATGACGCGTATCGCTCGATTCCAGCATGCACGAATCAAAAAGATGCAAACACTCAAAACTATCGAATCATTTTAGTTATTTTATTTTGATCATTACATAATAACAATTTGTTGGTGATGATCTTACGTACACGCATATCGAGAATTTAAAGTGAAAACTAAGTGTTCTTTTTGAAAGTTCTTGGTGCTGTGGAGGGAAGACGAAAGGCGAAATTAGGAATGTGGTTCATTCAGGTGTAGTCATTTCTAACTGGCTGAACTGCGGTAAATCTTAGATTAGAATCTGATTTGAAACCAGATAAAAGAACCAACTGGGTGGGGCGCTTAGTACTGTCGGTGAAAAAATGGATATTGAAGTTTTCCCAAATATAATTCCATTATCCCAGTGAAACCACATATCAAACCTTTATGTGCTTTGCTTGACCTGCTTCCCTTGAACGAAACCCGTAGAACAGCAACGCGAAGAGCATAAGCTAAATGCAACCACGGTAGAACGGAAGAAGGACAGACCACTCGCTAAGGTAATTAGACATTTTTACGTTTTCGGCCAACATCCGAGAAAATTCCACAGACGAAGCGCCGAAAATCATGCGCCATGATGAGTATCTTAAATTTGCGGTTAAACCACAACTTTTCTACGACTGCAATCCTCCCGGACAAACAAAACGGAGCAAGATACGACTGCCGACGCGCAATCTAGTAGGGAACTTTTGTGGCAATCGAACACCTCACATAACAACAAATTTTCTATTCAAAATGAGGAAGGGCTGATCAGTTGCGCGGTGGTCTGGTGGGTACTATGCTTCCGTTCTACCTGTGAGGTCCGAGGTTGGATCCTAAGTTGGGCCGGTGGATTCGCACTGCTGACGAGACCCAACCAAATCCAAACAGCTGTCCACTGCTACCCAGTTCTTCAGATCATGCCTTATTCACGCGACGAATACATCATATATCCAGAAAATAGTTGGTTCCGAGATTTTCCTAATTTTCATAATCCCTGGAGGCCTCTTCGGCACGCGATGTTCCCTGAGGCAGGTAGGGGGTGGAAGACAGTGAAGAGCGGGTAAACCGCGATCTGGCACGAGGGTAAGAAAATCCTTCGAACAAGTAGGTTGCATGGGGCCTCTCGTCCTGGAACAATGTGATCAACCGACCCAATGGATAGCCACTGACGATGCGTGGCAAAAGCTGTACAATATCCCTCTTTTTTATCATAGACTTTACACATGTTTACGATAGATTTCTCGTCAAGAACTCTGTTGTGAGCCAACTGTGGTGGAGCAACGAACCCATTGAAAACTAATAGGTCAACGATCATTTCATAAACAGTGAATTGACTAACCAAAACAGTGTAGCACGTCGGTCACATAGTCCGCGTGCAGTTTATCAAGCGAATGGCAAGTGTTTGCTCTTGTTTATCATGAGTCTTCCGCAGGAATTAAAGTCTGCTTGAAATTAGAGAAGTGCTTTCGGGACAATGTGCGTGTGGGAGTATTAGTGCGTGCTCGTCACGACACAGCAACAGATCGATAAAAAACAGTATGCCTCAATCTCCTGGGTGACCTTGAAAGTGTGACCAGTAAGAATAGAAAGTATTTCACTTCTATGGTGGTGTGAAGCAGACGCACCGAAAAGAGCAGGTGAGTTAGTTTTTGGACGCAGATGTCCATTGATGAGTAATTTATAAGTTTTATCACCTGTTTGTGTACGTGAACAACGAGTATCTAAAACCTACGACAGATATGCCACAATTGTTTGAACACACCTAATGCACGAAAACCGGGAGAAGTTCAATTTTACAACTCTCCGCGCAAACACCGCGAGTTCTCTCCACACCGTTTGGTTTAAGCGTACGCTAATACTATAGAATACTATACTATACTATACTAATACTACAGAATATACATGCATGAGAAGCGGGTAGGGGAGATTATTTCACTAGGACAAGGAGTATAGAACAAGAACGCAAGCCTTACGAAGCGAATCACAAAATGTCATTCGATTGTGATGACTTGAGGTGGCTCAAAGCACCCAAAGGTTTACTAAACATAGCCTGAGGGACTGTGAACTGCATTCGGTCATTGCGTGAAAACAATGAAACAATAATGAATATTGTTATTATGATAATTATAGCAAACAACATGAAGATTACCATGACGAACTTTATACTCCACAAAATCACTATGGTTGGAGAAACATTCCACAACGGACTAATCTGATCATTTTCATTGATAATGTAGCAAACCAACCGGAAATCACACTACCTTCGTCCAGTGTACTTAGCTCATCAAACTTTATGCACGTTCATTGTTCAACTATCACCGTAACTAAAAGCTTAATGGCGGCTCTATACATTCGTAAACTTCTCGCATTTCTATGTCCCATAAGTAGTGCAGCAGGTTAAAGTTGAGTGGTCAGGTTTGAATCTGATCAGTCCTTATGGTGTTGTGATGGACAGAAAACAGTTATTTTGCATAGTTTAAATAATGTGGGCCATCTATGTGTAACCATTTACACGGTAAGGACGCACAATACTACTAAGTTACTATCTTGAAAAGAAAAGATGCGTTTACACGACAGAAATTGGGATAAAGGCCAAAAGGAAGAGACATCTGGGACAGAAAAGGTAGCCACGTTGCACTTCAGACATAATTCAGATGTAACCGATAAAGAAAACTGGCCCATATTACCGGAAACATGCTTTTCGCACTGTGTAACTGTCCTCACATTTTGTTCATGAGGCCGGCTTGATTAATTTGGCACGTGAAACAGCCCGAGATAACTGTGATCACTTCTTTACCTGCTGGCCCGGTTAGTCAAGTAGTTATATGACCTACAAGGTGAAAGTGAGTGAATTTGGTGAGTAGCGCGCGGTGCTGTTGGCTTAAAGCCAAGGAGGTGGAATAGTACGAAACCGTTGGTTTGCTTTTCTTTTTTTCTAGAAGCGCAAAATATCTAAAGACGAATGGAATCTATTAGATCGAGCTGGCAGTTCCACGATGTCCCATAGATAATTCCGTGAGACTGGACAATTTGGAGCAATAAAGAAAATTACGAAATTTTGTGCGACAGATTTAATTCATTTTATGTATCCGTAAACTGGAGCAACTTAGCGTGTGCACCAATAGACACTTTCAACTCGAATGTGCACCAGAACCAGGCGATGGCTTTCGTGCTCGTTCGAGCAATGGTGGAGGCATCATTGCAGTTTAGCAACTTACATAATCCGTGGTTCTATCTAAAAGAACCACGTAGACAAACAGAGAACGAAAGATCGAAGTGGAAGGTAAACAGTTCGAAGTGGGAAAATGTCAAAATAATTCCCGGTGTTATTGAACTAGTAGAACACAGTTTGAACATGAATGGGCCAGGTGGCAAACAATTTGAAAAATACTGTGAGACAGTCGCACACTAAAATATTACTTTATGTGTGTGTTTGTGCAATTCTTAGATTATCAAACATTAGCGGTTGAAATGGGATATAAATGTGCTAGGGTAGATCCAATCGAATGGATTATGAAAAAGAACCGAAACGTTCCACGAATCAGTCTCAACCATAAGACCGCAAAGACCAGAGCAAAATGAATTTATTTAGATGATCACAATCGAATATTCGCAGGTGATTAACAATCGTGGTTAGATGATTTCGATTCCATTGGTGCCAAAAAACAGAGTAAATTAAAAGGATGATCAAATTTGGTGTATGACAAAGCTTAAAGTGACCCAGGGACAACGCGTATTTTTTAACCTACACTAAATATATATATATATATATATATGTTGGAAATGTCAATTGCAAATTAAGACACTGACATGATCAATTTTATACACTGATTTTGACATGTAGTTTGGAAAATTCAGCGGAGTCTTTTGTTCATTTCATCCTTTGAGAAATATCCAGATTTGACGGCATGGGCACCATGCTTCAATTTTAATCTGTTCCATACAAAAGGTCATCTCTGTCGCTCATAGTTATGCCACGTTAGGACGAGAGTAATAGAAGTGACCACGAATCACGTGCGAGGATGAAAAGCGAGTCTGGAAATCAAATTGCTACAGATTCTATCATTGCAAGTCGTACGACAGTAAACAAGGCCCAGAAGTTACACAGCCACACATTGGGACATGATAACCAAACAGGCATATTGGTGATTCCAGAACATCACAACTATTTCAACATCGTCCTATTTATATATCAATACAAGCCAAACTACATTAGATCAAAGAATAATTTTCTGGAAAAAAGTTTGCTTGCGTTTTCGCAAAATTATGATGGGGAAAGTGTAGTGGTTAGAGATATTTATCCGTATTGAAACAACGAAACGTGTGATCATCAATAAGGTTAAAAGTTTATCTGATAGGGTCGAGTGAAAAACGTTCGATGACAGTGATCAATTATAAATTCCAGCGATTGTAGATTGAGCTCAGAAATTTTACAGTTATGAACAGGAACGGATAAATATACCACACGGAGTGCGGAGGGATCGACCACCATGCATCACGATGTGAAACACTGACCAATAGCTTAATAAGTCCCAAGGTTTATATGTCCCACACACTTTATCAGCTGAACGATTAGTTTTTCTTGAACGCCTTCGAAATAGTGTTCAGCTTATTTCAGTTTGTATAACCATTCGCTCTGTGTTTTTCTCTGCATCAGTTTCATTTGCGGTGTTATGATTACCCCTCTCACAGACTGATGAACAAACCATTAAAGTTATATGAAAAGTTGTCAGCAGTAGCAAGATAAGGAACGCGGTTTGGGAATAGTAGTGTACCGAAAATCAGTAGATTCACGAGTGACAATCGTTCGTGCGACTCAAAAATAACACCTAGTGGTCCTAGCCAGTCACTGATTAGAGAAGTCGAATACGGTCCACATGACCAGGTCACGGAACAAGGTTATCATAATTCCACGCTCAACCACATTTCCGGTGGCCCTTCTTCAACCCCTACTTGCCTCAGTGAAAATCACCCGCTGAGGCTCACTAAATGGCGCATGCTCAATCCACTGTGATCTATGGGAATGAAGCACTTGTGTGACCACACTGAAATGCCCGCCAGATCAAGTTGAGATCCACTAGGAAGACATTTGCATAACACTCAATGTTTTGCTGCTTACTCATATCACAGGGAACAGTGAAACCAGAAGATATGAAAACAAACAAAACGGGGTCAGATAATCCAATGAGGATAACCTCCGATCTGGTCATTGAAGCCTATCTTTTTTCTATTCACTCGGTAGACAAACGAATCCACGGTTTCACTTGACTGCGGAACAATGGACGTGTGATGACAGGTAGGTACCACACAATGACCGAAAGGTGCGTGTGTTTTAACACAGAGGAGAGGCTTTGGTAAACAGACTGCGCATACTGCACGTTACTGTCTAGGTGGATATGGACAGAAACTGAGACCTAGAAAAATCACTGAGCGAATGTGACAGATAAGTGTGATTAATTAACTGAGGCATTAAAATTAGTGGAAACGTAATCCTATCTATCTGAGCGATTTGTTTATACTGAGATAATCTTAAACACACTTTTTGCTCAAAGATTATCTATTGGATTTGAAGGCCATTTCACCCGTTCATCGTTCTTTCTAGCTATAAGCTTCCAATGAACGTGTTTTGGGAACCAATGAAACAGAACACTCCAAATTTTAGCAAATGAGTAGTATGATATTCGATTGGAATTAGATACGGGTAAAAAAATAATACAGAAAACTCCTTTACTATATTTTAGAGTTACTCAAGAATACAAGCGTACCAGGCTGAATCTCGATGGTCATAACTCCATTAGAAGTAGTCATTCCCGTCCAAAAATGAGCAATCAAAAAAATTTGGTGCAACAGTTTACAGGTGTCCTGAATAAAATACTTGCTTGTCTACGGTAAGCTCAATGCTTGTCCGTCTGGTCTTTGTACTCAACTTATACGGTGCGAATTTGGCAAGTGATGAGCTAGTTGAGCATCACACCGCACCCCGAAATGAATACGACGATGGAACGATATTCGTCGCATTAGGACAATCGACCAACATTCGTTTAGCATGTCTACAGTCCTTCGTGGTTTCCTACAGGTAACCAGTCCGGTGGTCAATATGGCATAGAATAAAATGAACTTCTTGGATGAAAATTGTCAAACTAACACCAATCTACCGACATGCACATATAGTAGTTGAGCTAAGCAAGTTTTCGTGTGCGACGATCACTTAATATTTATACTTCCTAGACGGAGACAGTTTGGATGATAACACCATTTCAATTCAAAACGAAGGTCAAAACAGGAAGAAAGAAGGGTGGATAAGACAGAAAATCGTAAGGGTTAACAGGGTGGAGCATTTTAGTTTGGCAAATTAGTTTCAAAGACTCTTTTTTAGTTATATCATGTAATCTAGTGAAAGGATCGGAGAAACAACAGCCCCGTGTTAACCTTATTTTTTTATTACACACGTTTGGGTCCAACAGCAGAAGGCGCAGTCTCATGTTAAGAAACGGACCAAAAGCGAAGACGGTCATGTGCATACCATAGCATAGTGTTTCACATCAATAAATCAATTAACATTTAAAAATGAATGCTCAGTTGAAGTAACCCAGGAACTATCACCTTCTCACCTATGCGATTTGGGTTCACCATTCAAATCTGAATGCTATGCCACCCTGTAAAGCCCGTGATTAACGCGTTGGATGCACAACTCATTACAAAATTGAGGGTGTAACAGACAGAAAATATCCACAAACTCGGCGATTGTGTGCATGGATTGCGACTCACATTTATGAATTCACATAACCAATATAAATTTGATTCCAGCTAATTATGCTGACCGTAAACTAAACAAAACTGTATAATTAATAGTATACGAATGATATCATTCACACCAGTTCACGAACACCTTGTGCTCTGAAAATTAAGATGCAGGTCGACTTGGGAAAGATGATCTGCGGAATCGCTTTGTTTGCAAAACGCCATCATAAAAAAGACTCGGAGAAAGGTAAGCAGATGAAGAACGCATCGAAAGAATGAAAACGCCTGACCTAGAAGGGTCTTATGTGGTTTGCTACTCCAAGTCCCGAAGCTCAGGTTGCCGGTTACCCTCACTGAATAGCAGGTCTTCGTGACTATGGGGTCCGCCTCGTCTGCTGTCTATCACCTACCGGTGTGTAATAAAAAACAGTGCATGATGAAAGTAGAATAGACGCATGAGAAAGAGAAAACAGTTCATGGAATGTGATCATTCGCATTTAACCTCCAATCAGAACTTCAACAGTAGGGTGAGGGGATAGATTGCACTTGAGGAGGAATACTTTATCCGCAAGGGATATTGTACGTTTGCTGCCCCGCTGGGTTCATGGGTATATTCACACAAATTTATTGAGCCAGTGTCACTCGTTATCTTTGTGTCCCGACCGAGAATCCAGGGAAGTTCGATAAACTCTAACTAACATGTATTATATAAAACCCTTAATAAGTTAAAATTTCTAAAATGAATATCTGTAACGCGAATATATGTCAGCATATGAACTGACGTAAGCGCTATCAGGGCATCTAATTCAAGTCACACAGAACTTCGTAGTTTGGAACTGCCAATATGAATTGTAGTGACAGAACACTCACAACAATGGCAACCTGGTGATAACGGTCGAAACTACAAGACTCTGTCATCAGCCATAGCTCGACATCTTCTGATGACGCAACACCAGATCGACCGAAGCATGGCGTTTCGGATTATCTACAAGTCACGAATCGCAAGATTGCTACGGTTTGCAGAAGCGATTGCTATCAGTCGATGGAAGCCCCACTTATGTCAACAAAAATAACTTTATGTTAGTTTATCCTTACCCTGGTGACAGTCTTTTTAACCCCTCTCCCCCTTTTATGTTTGTCTGTTTCATTGTATTTTACTCTTCTTTGTTGTTATGCTAAATTCCTATATAACTGATGTTTTTTCTGCAGTATGCAACATGTTGAGATGCAGCGAAATCGTCCTGGACATAAATCGTGCAGTATTGCAATTTAGTCTTGTCTTTTGAAACCCGGTGCTTATTTTTTCTCTCACCCCGTCTGTTTCCAACCACCATCACCTCGATCTCGTATAATTAGCTTAAGATTTTCCAACTATATCTAGGTCATTTCAATCATTGAAGTTAAACATTTTCGATTCAAATTATAACACCGGTAAGTCCAGTGCATTTACACTACGGTTGGTTCGTAAACGTTGTGCAAAAGATTGACAGTATGCTTTCAGGACCTCGAGACAAACGATCACACATGAACCCCGTACGATAAAACGGCATACTCAAACTGTGTTTGGTAGATTTTATATGTTATGCTTGAATTGTGAAAATTTCAGTGACCTAAGTGGGATTCGAACACACACATGGACGCCGTCTACGCGTTTGTGCAACGCACGCTCTTTCACTTGAACTACCAGGCCACATTGACAACGCTGATCTTTTCACACATGGGTTATCCACGCAACTTAGAGGCACATGGAATCCAGCAGGTAGCATGTAGGCTGTCTGCCACGTCAGGCTTTCTTTACAATCCACCAAATGCCACCTAGTGGATTCCGTATACCTCTATAAGTCGGATGAGTAACGCAAATGTGAAGACTAGTGCTATCGGTGTTGCCTCGCAGCTTAGCTGGTAGAGCATGTGCTGTACAAAAAGACATGCGTAGAATGAACTGCTATCACTTAGTCAGAATGATTATGGCCACCGTTTTTCCTACCTTTTTAATCCACACGGACACATTCACAAATGAATAGAATTGTTTTATCGTGCAGCTGATAGGATTTCAGCATGTCAATTGCATATATCAGTTTTGGATCAAATTTAAACCAAATCATACGACCAGTTCGAATTTATAGTTTGGTTGACCAGGAAGCATATGTAGTCAGGCTCTGTTTCGTTTTTTGTGTTGGTTTGTGACTGGGTTGAAGAGAAGTAATTCCAAGTAATCCACTTTCAAATCGTCTATGGTTTCGTGGTAAGCATCCCAAGTTTTGCAAAATCTTCCGAGATTGGTTGAACGCCACGCGAATGTCAACGAAAAACTACAATGTGAGTGTAGAATTTTCAATAACATCGTGACACACTGCAAAAGAAGTAAACCTTCAAATCAATCGATCAGAGGGCCCAAGAATGTGTGTCAGAACCATCAGTTTTACTAACCGTGGTAAGAGTGTAACAACCAATTATTCAACGACTAGTCCTATGAAAGATCAACGGTGTCAGGAATTAGCTTGATTAGGCTCATAAGATGAGGTAAATAAAGAAGAATCCAAAAAAGCAGTAGGATCTGTGAGGATAACTTGATGTAGAAAAGTGTATAGGGATTCTTATTCCTGTTTAAATCCAACTTCAGGGATATATTTCGCTTAGAATTTTTTACTGCTCTAGGACAACACAACTGGGAACACCACTATTGTGGAATCTGTATACCCCCCTCTTTACGCAACTGTACGCGCACTGCAGTCTAGTCAAGCAATGGAACAGAATCATTGTGCGGCAAAAACACTTATTTGTTTAACTAGTAGCCCAATCACCATGTCGGCAAGCAAATTCAACAATCTCAGTATGCAAGAGGAGACAAACCAAAAAGCGTGGATGAATCAAGTTTAGCGATTATACGAACAGCATCATCCAGCGTATTCGCGTTCCAACATTTAGGGTATGCAAGTGAATAATCACAAAAAATCAGAATGATCTGTATCGGTTAGTCCTTCACATACTTTCCTAAATAATAAATAAATACAAGTAGTCTCTCTCATATTTCACAAGCAGTTCACACAAGAAAACGTTCTTGACCAGGAAACCAGCTTCGTCAGTGTTTATCTTTATTTCAGAGTATATTTTAATTAATATAAATTGGAAAAAATCCAACATCCTTGAAGAAGCATAAAAGATGCTGAGGATAATAGGTGAACGATCAGATGAGACTGCAACTAAAGTAATATCATCGATCAGAAGTAGAACACAGCATTAAATCATTTAATTATCGCTTATATGACCCCGTCTAATGAAGATGAAGGCTGATATTTAAATGTGTTTTCCACTGACTAGTAAGTGACCATTAAGCGTAACTAAAGCATTTGACGAGAAATATTCTCAATTTGTCGATCCCTTAATCCTAGCTTCCTACGATACTACATTGACTGAGAAATTTCGCAGTATGGTTAGAACCTGCAAATTTATGCTTGTGACTACGGTTTTGGAAAACCGGAGGGAAATTCCATAAAACCGGGGCACCGGAATAATCAGTGTGCAATGCATTCTATGCAGGTGAAATTCTGGCAAAAATAGGCAAATTTCGCCCGACAGATAGCCTCGTATTTTCGGAGCTCACATAGAGTGTGCCACTCTAAGACATCTAAGGCGCCTTGGTGCCACATCCACTTGTCCGTAAAGAGTCGTGTGTTGTATGTTTCTCACCAATTCTACCGTAGATTTGGTCAAGGTCGATTTCCACCGTATACACAGTATTATGAGTTTGATGAGACAACTGGACGAAAAACGGCGAACTTGGGCAGAGATTTTTTGGGGTAGCCATGAGTGCTTATTATTGCCAGGGCTAGTTTTTCTTGGATTACATTGTTATATATTGTTGGATAAACTTTGTACGGTGCAGTGTTTCGAGAGGTAGGTGACGTTCGAATGTCAACAGTGTCCAGAATGTTACTCAGAGCAAAGATATGAGGATCTCGATGGGTAGATTCGGTCATACGCGTTTTTTAAGCGCCCGATTAGTGAACCTCGGGTGAGAAAAAGTGATATGGTTGCGTCAAAAAAGTGCGAAGGTAGCGCACTTAATTACTTGCCCTAAGCCTCAGGTTCATAGTAGACCGTGCATTTGTCTTGGTAGCAATCGACCGTTGTTCACTTTCACTTTTATCTTCATTTGTTCGCAAAAAAACAAGCCCGAGGTATGAGAACGCAGGCTTAACTGCGGTACATAACAAAATTGACAGAACAATGTCAAGGAAACCAGAGGTGGTAACAAACCGATCAATCAGACATCTGTGAGGTGGCACACTTACGCGCCCTCCCGTTGATCAACCACGTAGCGCCGAACACTGATCATATCACTTGCGTACTGATTGAAGGCGTTGTCTTGCCAGCCTTGATCATATCGCGCTTGTTCCTCCTTGGACAAGCGATCACGATTAACCGAAAACCCGGCACCACCCTCACCTGATAAGGAAACAACAGACAATCGTTATTTGGATAAAATTGGTGAAATGAGGAGTGTGAATGATATCAACCGCATGTGTTTCAAGTATATCAGGAGGAACTTGGGGCGAAAACGAAGTGAGGGCTGGATTGCTTCAGCTTGGTTTCCCATGGCGAATGAACAGCGATTTATGCACTATCATACACGTTATTCACAAATGATAACGTTTCATAGTAAAAAGACGACCAATGAAGTGTTCTCAAATACTCTGTGATTTATTTGCTAACGCTTCAATTATACGTAAACATGTCAGCTAAAGACGAAAATGTTCATCATTTTGCTTTAATTGCAATGCCCACGATTTTCACTGATTTAATTACTAACTAACATAATTCATTTTCTTCAAATAGTTTCCACCTGCTAAAAAAACTTACAAATAAATTCGGGAAGAATGAACCGCTGTGGGCGGTGATCAGTCACAAAAGCATTTAACGAACTTGGTCGGTTTAACCTGGAGTTTAGAGATCAAATTACTGTTCACACGAAAGATTCTATCGTAATAATCGTACAAAAACTGAAATCACCAGAAACGCCGCGAACAATGCCCACCCAGGTCCTCAGTCTGCTCGGAAAATCAACAAGATATCACAGCCAAGTAGACAGCAAACAAACAACAACCCAGAAAACCAGATATTTCGGAGAATGATTCAAACACGTCGTTATAATCTGGCAAACGGAAAACAACGTGATATTCAAACAGTCAAAAAAGGAACAAAACAACTAAATGATGCAACGGATCAATTAAATTCAGCAGAACTATGAAAGTCATGTTCACAATAACTGCTAAATAACAGTCTCATTGAATTCCCTAGCATCACTAGTTGGCACGAATTACTTGGCCCACAGTTTCGGACCACTTATTGTCTTGTGTCCGTTGAATGGGTGATCAAAAAAAGCAAGCTTCTCAAACAGGAAAAATACCCAAAGGAACAGTCATTGTTATGTCCTCGTGTGGATTAATCGCTGTTTGGCTGAATGCAGATTTCGAAGTAACAGCTGACTAATAGACGGCACCGTTGGTAGGTCAGACGCAAACATGTGTACTGGGGAAATAAAACGTGAAATAAACACGCCAACTACTGCCACCTGATTCAGATTAATAAAGCACAGCATTCCCCATCACGGAAGCACTTCATGGCATATCTTAGTAGGTTAATTTGGTACAATATTCGATTGGACCAAAGTTGATGGCACATCAACGGATGGTCATTGCTCATAACATGCGGCGGGTTTAGAGCGGTGAAAGAAAAAGGTAATTCACTGTTAAACGTTTATTAGGTGTGGGGTAGATT
This sequence comes from Echinostoma caproni, assembly GCA_900618425.1. Classification (NCBI taxonomy): domain Eukaryota; kingdom Metazoa; phylum Platyhelminthes; class Trematoda; order Plagiorchiida; family Echinostomatidae; genus Echinostoma; species Echinostoma caproni. The sequence goes on along the minus strand of UZAN01040771.1, from coordinate 13,945 downwards.
TTACAGATAAAATTGCGTAACATTGTATCCACCGCCTGGAAGTATTCTGATCCATCATTCTGATCAAGCGAAATTGTTGCAATTTACTTCTTACCGCTACGTTTCAAGACTAGACTAGCAAAGAGACACCTCGTTCGCCCCCCGAAAATCTGGGAGACAATTGGAAATAGGTTCACTGTTTCGTCTAGACTGTACATGGTTTTTGTTTGTTGTTGTTGTTGTTCCCTTTATCCATTTATGTGTTCAATATTCGGGCCTCCAAGCTCAGAATCGGAACTATCCTATTAGACCTAGACATTATACATTCGCTGCATGTCATCATCATCATTATTATCGTCTTCGTCATATATGGTACCACGCTTCAGCGCGTTTAGCTCATACCCTAGTTCTGATTCACATTAGGCACGAAAGGCTGCGTCAGATAAGCGATGAGTTACTCCCCTATTTTGCTGTTTTTTTCCTGCGCCCAGTGAATGAAAGAGTGAACCGCATAAAAACTAATGAACGATTAGATTCAACGCAGGTGGTCCAATAGGATCTGCAATTTCGTACTGAGCCACGACAAAGGTATTTTGCTGCTATATGGTCGATTTGAGTTAGTGGGCATGTTAAATTGGAGCGCTCCGGAGCTTCGGCTCAATCGAGTGACTTCGGTGAGTTTGTCGTAGAACTCGTCCTTCTGTGCGCCCCAACTGCAGTTGGTCGATACATACGCTGATAGACCCTGGAGCCACATCGCACATGATCGACTGTTGACGGAGAGCCAATCGATGAGTGAAGCTTCAGACCTATTATTAAGTACAACGCCTACTCCACACTGACTTACCCGGATTCGCCGTCATCTAATGTGTGGAGTAAGTGCCCCGAAGACAAAACCAGCGCACTTAATTTGCTTATAGTATCAGAGCCCTGGATTCGCGTCTCCGATAAGCAGCAACATCAATTCCAGTGCAACCGCCAGACACGCTTGTCGACCCACATGCATCAGAGTCCTTACATTGATGGACCCCAGATTCAGTTATTGACGAGACTTCAGAATCTGCAATCCCTTTTGTGATAGACTACTTACAGTGCCACTTGGCAACGAACTTTGGCAAATGACGAACAAGTTGTCTGTGGGAATGTTACGGGTCCTGAGAAGGGATAAAGGGAGGGTTTAACAGATTTTGGGGTCTCTGAGCAGTAACTCAATTAACACTACGAACGCCGATCGATGCAATGGGAAGCGCGGTCCTAACTATCCTGCGCGAATATCGATGCAGCATGGAATTCTTTATATTTTGTGTATGCATTGGAGTTTGGTGAGCTGGTAATGCTAGGGTGTCCTGCCACCAAATAGAAGAACAATTAGGGTTCTCGTCCAAAATCTTTACTTCTAACAAGAACTTGACCGCAAGGCAGAGGGTATAGCGAACTGAAGGACCATTTACTCGATTACTCCTCCACCATTTTACCGAATGGGACGCCAACCCCAGTCGAACCCCCAACCTGGGGGAACAGGAGATTAAAGTTTATCCGACATCTACCCTCTGACATTCCAGCTGTGATCAGATCTCCTGGCTTGATAAAAGCCATCCTGTGTAGCTCGCTGGGTCAGGGAGGAGGGCAAGTTGTCGCATTACGTCAAGGAGGATTCTCCTAGTGATGGAGGTGGTTAAGTGGTTTACGATGTAAATGGCGTACTTTCAGCCTCAAGATCTGAGGTTGGAAACCAGGTACCACCACCCAACTTTGGTAGTAGGCTCAATACCAGACCTTTCCCACTGGGGCCTGGTGCGGTTTGACACTCTAGGTGCTACGATTTATCATGACGATGACATTAATCCTTTCTGATGTTGCAAGACTTGTTTGATGATTACTGTACACTTTGTTGGTGTTGGTACGTTCTCTGAGCTGGAAATATCGCTCGCAGACGTTTCGCAGTCGGGTTTGGCAAAAACGTCATCGGAAAACACACCAATACCAACATCCATTTCCCGAGCTACAGTCATTTCACATTATATTCAATATTGTACAATTTATTTTATCAACAGAATTAAGGTAGGCCACAACAGACACAGTTCGGTGCAAATAGATCGATGGGCCCAATTATTGTGATTTCATAGAAGTGTAGCACAAAGACACACGCATACACATTTCGCTCTGAGAATCCGACAATGATCGAACAATCTGTCAGACCTACACCAAATAACAACACTCACCGCGGAGAAACAAACAGACCAACAACTAACTGCCCATTGCGAGTTTTGTTTGCCTCAACTGTTGGCACACTGAATGAACACACTGATGAAGGACGAATGACCCAGTCACCCCGAATCAAGTCCTGTTCCCCAAACCACAGGCCAGATTCCTCTGGCTGTCCTATCAAGTAGTGTGTCGTGATGAATCTGGTCTGTCAGCGACACAGGGCTAGAGAGTTGGTTATAAGCGCCGCGTACGCCATTCATGTGTTAGTCATCCCAACATTCATAAGAAGTAAATGTAGTACCTACTCCCACCCGGAATCGTACAGGGGTAAGGAACGGTCATTCAGACGGGGCAGGATAAGGTTCGAAGTGAAAGAAGAATAGAACAGGGAGCATACGAATGATAACTTATTGCTTCCCGCCTCGTGATGTGTTCGGTAGGGTCAATAATCACAGTCGGTAGTCATGTAGTGTAGCTGGAGACAGTTCTCGTCAATGAAGAATGGTACAGACCGTCACATGAACAACGAAGATGTGGTAGAAAAAGACTCACTTAGAGGGAAGGTTTTTCCTTTTTCAGTCCCAATTTCTGGCAATCCCAAGCACAAATTTCATGAGACTGTCTCCCGTTCTGCTAACGCTTTACATTCCATATTCTATTCTGATCTGTTTTAGAACGCTCGACACCACCTGAAGCCGTGCATTGATTAAAATATAACACGCATCAAATATAACCCCGTAAAGCAATAAATTTATCGATTTCGACTATCCCATTCATCCTTCATTTAATTATTTTCCTTTAGGCTGTATTACATAGAAAATTCCGATACACTGAGTAGCGCCATGTATTATCCAAAATCCGAAGTAACTAGATAAAGCATTTAGTGTGTACCGAACCAGTACCTAAATGTGATAAGCCAACTTTTGACCCATTAACTATCTACAATCGGTTGTGGGCAAGTAAGAAAGTAGGATGGAGCATAACACCCACTGCAAGCAAAGCACCCATATCAAGGAAGGTGCGAGACACAGCTAGATAGGAACGATTAAACAACTGTGTCGTTAACTGGAAGTGCCGAAAATGTTGTCAGTGTTGAACCACTCAGCGTTATCTTTGGACTAGAAAACGAACTGATTGGTGAAAACCGCCACAGATAGCTATTTTTCTGACCCGATCCGATTTCGAGCGTCGAATTATTCACATCTTTGAACGCAACCTGGTAGCACAATGGTCATTCCGTATGACCACAGTAGGAGTGAGTGAGTAAAACTACTTCAATATTTTTTTCTAGCATGTGCGGATTTAGAACTCGACACCGAATTTCAAGAGAGGGAGAGAAAAAACGACAAATCTGTTACAGGTAACACGTTGAACAGACCCAGTTTCAACCCGATTTTACGTCAGTGAGACACACGCGAAAATGAAATATATTATTCTCCATGAGATCCCGATCGTTTTATTCTCCAGGAATAAAACACCGACCGGTGGTGACTGACAAACAGACTCCGCTCAAGGTAACTTTATCTTACAAGATAACAACGTTTCTTTCTTCAAGATTAAAAAGTGAATTTTATAAAATGCAGTCTTCAACTAATAACGAAAGATTGATTCATTCTTATGTAATCAAACATACATGCTTTTGGGAGTTAATCTGGTGAATCACTTGAATGTGGGTAGTGGCCGAAAATACTTTCAACAAATAGATTGAATTCGTCCCCACACTGAATACAAGCAAAGCCAGTGCAAACTTCGAATAGTATTTATCAAATAATAACTTGTTATTCTGTGGTGGACTATCAGAAGAGTGAGTAGCTGCTGGATTGCAGAGATGTTGCACCACTCAGGGGTTCTACATTTTCCTATTTGACCGCAAATTTTCAACCCCGATTTTCCTGCAGTATTAAATCAGATCAGTTGATGTGAAGCAACACTTTTGAATGTTTCATCTGTTATTAGCGGGATTTTCATAACCAGGTTCCGGCAATTAGCATGAAAACGTATCCAAGACTCAGGTGGTAGGTAGTAGTGGAACATCTGGTTAAGAACCTTTGGATAAAAGTGTTTCACATTTATCACTCCTTTTTTCACTTGTAACTCCAAAACATTGTTTATCCGCGGCACAGGTACTCTAAGGTGACCGTCTGATGAGGATACAACTCAGTTAAGTGTCCAATTCATTCTACTGTATTGTATAGCGCAAGCATTTAGGCCTAGATGTCAGTTCAAAGTTTTGGCCATTACACTTTGAAAAATCACTAAAATTATACCCCTTAAAAATAAATTAATAAGTAAAGATGTTTGTGAATTTGCAATAAACCCACGTAGCAAAGTTTCATGGACATTCGATCGAAGATCAAATGCTTTTGATGACAATTACGAATCAGATCAAACTGTTGCACGGAACCATATTACCACGTAGATCACACATGACCGAGCAAAGATGAAAGGTAAATTGGTCAATAAATGTTGAGGAATATCAATAAATCAGTCATATCAAAAGATTATAAAAATCCCGGAATGTTCATCACATAATGCAACGAAAGCTTAAGTCGAATGCAGTATCACTTGTGATGCAGTGAGGATAATCTACCAGAGGGAGTTGAAGATTATGCGCCATTGCACTTCGAATTGTCACGGTGAAAACGTATGAAGAAAACATTGCGAAAGTAGCTTTCGTTACTAATCGCTTTGTTGTCCTCAAAATAATCATCAACCTCCCCTCCAACAACAAGTAATGTGGTTACTAAAGAATCGCTTTGTTTCCAGAAGAGCTTATCTCAAAGAATAATTGGGACGATGAAATGGTAATACTTCGTGGGAGTCTGACTCAACAATCTCGATAATAAGACCGAATTTTAACAGCCTTACAATACAGGAGTGACTTTCGTTAGATCCAAACAATCGTTTTTGTGGTCCCTGTTACTCAATAAGTACGAACTTGTCGAGACGAATCGACCTTATTGATTCTCTGAGGTATGCACTCTCTAAAATGACTCCCTAAAATGCAAATGAAATCAATACAATTCAGTTCAGTTCCGTCTGTACAACCATTAACCATGTACTATCGTGCGCCGGTTTTGTTTGCTGCCATTTGGCTGAACATTGGGAGAAAGATAGCAAGGTTGAAGCTAGAGTCGAAGAGAAAATTGGGAGCCATGGCTGCAAAGAAATTGAGAAAATGGACGACACTCAACCATATCACTCAGTATCTCTAACCATCGGGTACGATCATCCCGAGGTTCCCTAAGGGGAGCTATGTGACCCAGTCCCCTGGTTAGGTTAGGTCCCACGGCGAACATCGCTCGCCGTGGCAACCTATCTGGTGACACGTCTCAACCAACGTAATCTATGGAGGTCGACCATTTACTCGTATGAAATTAATGTGGCATAATTTAATGCCGGGAGTGGAAGTGCCAGAATAAACTGATAGAAGAGTACCGAGTACCAAAACCTGGTGAACCCCCAGGACTGTGAACCGGATAGTGTTCTTTCAAAGAAATTAAGTGTGAACATTCACACATACATAGAAGATTTTAAAACAATTTAGATTATTTAGACGAAAAAGTGCGCGTGTACATACATTATGCCGTAGATATCACACGAGCGAACCGCCAAAACGGTTGTTGTTTTTCTGTTCTACAGAAAATATCTGAGGATCGAATTAGGGGCAGATGACCTTAGATGGAACTTCTGGGTGCATATTTACGATCGAGACTGGGATATGATCGCCAACATGTCATGCACGATGTAGATGTAGACCGAGGTCACGAGAACAGTACACACGACAGTTGTGATGTTTTGATGGACTGTGCACTAGTTGAACTGAGATTATTCGCATAACCTTAACACTTGAGAACTTGAGATAGCGGGTCGAATAGCATCTGATGAGACCAAACACTGATACATCTCCGTAATTTTCCATTAGAATGAGAAGACTAAAATAGGCGGAGGATGTTATCGAATAAGGAATACTTCCAAGCAATGAACTGTTGAACGAATTCTAATTTCCAATTCTAAAATAACACCTATCACTTGCTTTAAATTGAGAAAATGTGCACTTACACCCTCCGCTTCGGTAGCGGTGATTAAGTGGTATTGATCACGAGTACATCGCCCCGGTTGTCGGCTGTTCCAACTCCATAGTTTTATAAATCCTTAATAAGTTTTATTCAGCCGGTCAGTGGCACTATGTTTCACTTGCGAGCATTTGGAATAATAGGAAAAGTTCGACTGAAACCGCAAATGAAAGCCAAGTACGGAGCACGTATCGATTATTGAGACAGTCATGCGCATAAGCGGCCTAGTCTGGTGCAGCTGACAACCACATGATGACAGTTACGCAAATCAATACACCAATGTCCAATTTGGGGCTTACAACCGGACTTAGACGACAACTACGTAGTCTTCGTCACTCGCAGCCTCCTGTCAATCAAGAGGTATGAATACAAATAGGATAAAATCAAAGGATATCAACATACTGGTTGGGGCGAGAGGAGATATTCCATCTATAATGATTGGATCTCCTGAAGTCGCAGCTATCAATGATGGCATTAGGGAATACGCCACCGCTAGCATCACCATGGAACCTTCGGATACAGGGACCATTGACAAAAAAAATGCTGCAATTACAGAAATCATCTTTTAGTGACCGGACGGGTTTTCAAGCGTGCACCAAGTTCAAATCCCCATGCGAGAACACATGAATTCACTAGCCTTAATAATCAAATCCGATTTCGACTTGCGACTCATACCAACAGGATTATCAACTACATGCATGCACTCCATGGCACAGCTGCATAAATACACACGAACCAAACGCCGACAGTGTAAGATGCGCAAGGTCACGTGCGTTCAACATCTCAGAACAAAGCACACGTTAAGCAGGATTTTTAAATAAACCGTTTATTTGACTATGTAGCTGCTTCTGCTGCTGTGGTGGTCTGATAGTGAATACATCAAACTCGGCCAATCAACTAGAAACCAGTACATACGAATACGCACAATCTTTCTATAATGTCCGATTAATTCGCTTCCGGGTTATAATAAATAGAGAACAGTATGCATACAAGAGGAAGAGTTGCGAAGTTCATTCCCTCTCCGGTATGGAGTGATAAAAGGTGCTACTATTATTATTATTATCCCAGATTGATTACAGCCTTCTCAGATAGGTTAAAAACCAAACATTTTTAATTTTATGAGCGCCAAAACACTCGATCGGATACGACACAAGTAGCACCCAATACTTTTCGGACACTGCACCTGAAACAGAACTATCAGCATTTGATTCTAGATTTATAAAACATCAAAGTGAACGTGTAAGTTGAATTTAGAACGAAGTTCCCTATTCGATAGAAAACCATTTAATATAGGAATCGGCGTGCTATACGCACTCTGGGATAGTTAATTCTTGAGGATGCAGTAGAGGAAACTCAATTTGTATTCCGGAATATTACTAGCGACACAGTGACAACGATGCAGAAGATCAAACATTGTCGTCCTTATTACCACCACAGAAACATTTTGAACATTTTACACACCGAAAAGACTAATGGTACCAAGATATCGACAATGTAACAGATCATTTGAGCCTTATATACCAAAAGTGGTCTACTTGCACTTCGGTTTCTCCGCCTCAAACAGTAGAGGATTCCAATCGCCAAACCGCACTACGTACTGAGCTGTATCAGTTATCAAAGAGTTGTCAACCTAGAATGGTCACCGTCGATAACAGTGAGAATGGAACTACAAAGAAAATCTGGTAAGGCATGTCATGCGGATTTAAACAGTAATGGGGTTACAAAGTCTCGTTATGAAAGTCCAGTATCGATCTGCTCCCAACAACAGCGATCGGTGTTTGACTAATCCCTACAACAAAGCGTACTCAGCTTTTGCTAGGTCGTACAGAGTTATGATAGCTACATCTTTACAACATCTCGTAACCCAGTCAATCATACTGACCATCAGTTTTAATTAATTCCGAAGTTCAACTGAAACGTTAAAGATGATGCATTTTTCCTGCAGCCCTAATAAAAAAATTGAACCCATCAAGTTAAAACAAAAGTGTAATATGGAAACTCAATTCAAGCGCTATTGCCTTGAGCAAGCCAATTCTCATCTTACTCACCAGGACCGACAGAATTTTCATCACTCTTCGGGGGTGGGACACGAGGATGTAAATTTAGCCTATCTATAGCTGGTAGAACTGGGGCGTGCGCCGGTGAATCATTCGCCTCGTGCTCTTTCATTGCCCCTATAGCATCCGGTTGATGGACTGGAGGTAAAGCGTTGTGATGCTCATTGTCATCTGGAGCGTGGTCGGGTGCGAATAATCCTGCTTTAAGTTTATCTGCTTCAATTTGGGCTTCCATATCCCGACTGTAGTACCACTGCGTGAATAGTAACAGGAAGCAGGCCAATGGAATAAGAAACACAAGGAGTCGTCGCCATCGTAAAAATATCACCTTCATCCTGCTGAACCTGAACTTGTCACGCAGCCCTGAAACAAAGAATAGAACGGTAATGGTTAGATTGTGCAGTCTTTAGTTTGAGATAATTTAGTGTTCACTCGTGCTGTTGGTAGTCCTGGGGGTTAGGGGTCTATTACGGAGAGCACAGTTACGGAATACGAAGTATACGTTTCCTTTGTTTGATGATAATAGTTTAACATACTTATGGCACAAAAATGATTCACCCAACTGGGAACGCGGTTTGTAATTAGAGAAATTCAACTTGGTTTACCCGCTGAGCGGGTCAACGTATCGTTGGCTTTACCCATCGAAATGTGAGGTTTATTGGTGAGAGTTTGACTGAACCTCAACTGTTAATTAACTGAATCAATTTGGTTTGGGAAACAATGGGAAAATTGTTAATTAGACGCCATACACAATACCATGTGCATCAATACGGGCTTTCTGACCTCTATGACAGAGAGCTATAAAGAATGGCTCAGCAAAAACGTTGATCAAAACATATCTAAAATACCAATGCGTAGAAAGCAAAGAAAACACGACTTCACATGTCTAACTGAATAGGCACCTGGTTTTCTTAGGCTATCCACTCACACTGCTCAAGAGGACAATCCAATGAGTAAATGCTAGGAGGAACACTACTCGCTAGATGGACAATTCCGAAAGCCTCAGCTTGGTCGAGAGTCGGTGTCTCAGGTTGTGATTGCTCACTCTTCCCTTGTGTCCAGTGAAAAGCTCCTGTAAAACCAAGCGTCTCAACTAGCCCCTGTTGAGGAAGCTCTTCTCACCGGCGGTTTTTTCACTAAAGTTAGGAGACTAAAATTCAAAATCCGGGGCTATAACCGGGTTGGTAAACTAATAACAATTCATGGTTTCACATCCAAATTCGGAACCGATGTTTTTGAAGAAATTGTGCGTCGTCAACCGAAAGTTGTTGTTTTTTAGTTTTCTCTCGTTGTGGCTAGTGACAGTTCATCTAGAACCTTGATTTTAAACCAAATATCAAGAGAAGTACAAAACACAAACACATACACCTTCCTGATAGTAGCAGTGGTCAACGGTTTCATTAGACATTGAGGTATATTGCAACCCTGAACGTTTGATGCCGTCCGAAAGGCACATGATCCGATGAACTGGACACACAATGGATTGCGGGTTTTTTATACATTACGCTAACTTGCGGTCACGCTTTGGTTAGTCAAAGGTCCCGGTTGTAAATTTCTCAAGAATATTTACCGCACTTGGCATGGATAAACTGGCAGCATTCCTCTCTCAAACAAATCATAAAACCCTTTCTTTTTATAAAGACCATTGTACTGTGGTCGTTTGGCACAGTTTAGACTCAGAAATGAACTGTATACCATAGGCAGATGCAGGAGCAGGGGATCCTCAACTTCCTCCTCATTGTGTGAGACATCTTCGTACTTCAGTAGACAGCATACGTCCACCCGAGCCTGGAAGTCCCAAAGCAGTATGGTTGTGTTTGGTTCACGTACTAGAGAACTAATCAGTAAACCAAAAACTAAAAACCCAATAAAGTAGGTCTGTAGAAGCTCCAACACGGATGCTGATGTTGCGTTTCAGCATTGAATTTAGGCCTCAGTATCTTGTTAGTCAGGCATCTGAGTAGAAAGCCCCGAGTAGGAACAACCCAGCAATTCCGGCTGGCTTGCGGGTTAGACTATCCAGTCAAAGGCTCCAAAAGGGGTTCTCAAAGAAAGGCCCCTCTATCTGTGTGAAAGTACGGAAACTCTGGGAAGGGTCTCGTTCAAGTCATCTTCCTGGCTGGTGACTTTGCGACTAGTTTAAATGATGTTTAAGAGCACTGACTGGTATGACTGAGTACCTCAGACAGTAACGCTCATGTATCTACTCGATTTCTTTTTAAACTGCCTAACTATGTTCTCTGTCTTCGGCTTGGTTCTATTCCCAGCTTTCTGCTTATCGGATCTACTCATTCGTCAAACGGACAGGCAAAAGACAACAACCAAAAACACCGCACGAACGTGTGATGATAATGGATGCTGGTTTACTAATTGAGGGTATCCTGTTTGGTTAAAACATTCTATGTCCGTTTAAATGCGATGCAAATCTTTGTGATGACCGACAAAGAGCATTGGACAGCTGTTTCTGGTAAAGGTTTGAAGTCCCAATCCAAAGGTTTGTGGTTCGAGTCCTGACAGAAACAGAAAAAGACGCGCTGCTGACGAGTCCCAAACGGGACAAAACAATTGTCCAGTGTTCTTTGTTGTTCGCTACAAAGATTTCTGTCGCATTTAAAAGCATTTAAGTGCTGGGATCTCAAATATCACCCAAGGAGTGAAACTCACACCTAAGATCATCAGTTTCAGTTTGAACAACCATTAACCATGCACTTTCATGCGCCGGTTTTGGTTGCTGTCTTTTGGCTGCCCATTGGGATGAAGAATAGGAGAAGAAAGTTGAAAGTGGAGTCGAAAAGAAAATGGAGAAGTTCAGTGGTCTAAGGTTGGAAAGAAATTGAGGAGATGCACGAACACCACTGTTTACGACACCCAGCCATATCGCTCAGTGTCTCTAACCATCGGTTACGATCATCCCGAGGTCCCCAGCCAGGGAGCCTAACAGGACCTAAGATCATCAACATTGCTTATTGCCTATGAAAATCCCAATGAGTTGATCCAAACATCCACCGTTTAAATTCTGAGAAGTTTTTTTCTTCGGGATACTAAACATTTTACGAAATACTAATACCGTCATATGCTTACAAATAATAGAATGAATAGTCGATAGCTGGTCACTGGAATCACCAAGCCTACAAATAAAAGTAATGGACACAACTTCGAGCAAAAATGTCAGCCCTTTCTTCGTATGGCAAGCATAAAGTTCAGAAAAAGGGTGAATTATGCAACAATCGGGACTGCCATATAATGAGAAACAAATTTTACTGTTTCTCGGTATTGTTACACTCTTGTTCGTCGTTTCGCATTACTTTGTATTTGTCTATCGAAATTTTCCCCTCATTCCTTTTCAGTCCCTGTCGTCCATTGGTATGTTGTATAAAACCTAGATATCGGTCCTTTGCCTTCTCCCTGTTCAACGACCGTTAAGATCGTCTCTCACATCAATTTATTCAACATACAGATTATCTCAAAATGGAACGCTAGCTCCGACCCGAAAGATTTGATGCGGACCCGAATACTACCAATTCCTCGAAAATATGGCGGCACTGGTTTTGCACCTTCGACAGATTTCTTACTAAAATTGGGATTGAAGATCACGAAAAATTGAACCTTCTCTACAATTACATTTCTCCAAGTATCTATGACTATGTTGCGGATTGTAAATCGTACAATGATGCTGTGAAAACCCTGAAAAAGCTTTTCTCAAACCACCAAATGAGGTGTTCGCCCGGTATCTACTGGCCACCCGCAAACAGAAACCAGGGCAAAATTTCGATCAATTCTTTCAGAAGCTCAAATCTTTAGCCAAAGATTGCAACTTTAAGGCCTCAACGGCTGAACAAAATCAGGATGACGCCATACGAGACGCCTTCATAAGCGGGATGCAGTCAGGCGTTGTGAGACAGCGTTTTCTTGAAAACAGACGCCTAGATCTACGGCCCTAGAACTAGCTCGATCACTTGAAATGGAACAACAACAGTCTAATGCTTTTCAGACATCACCAATGTCGTATACAACAGCAGCCTCAGGTTCATCTGAACCAATAGAAAGTCCCACGTGCGATCTCAAGGAAAGCAACAGCCCACATGTGCAAACGTCAGCCGCGGTCAAAACTAAATGCTATTTTTGCGGAAACGACAGACCCTCGTTTCAAATGTCCAGCTAAGGACGCAGTTTGAAGCAATTGTGGGAAGGACATTTCAAACGGGTCTGCAGATCGCTTCCGGAGAAACGGTCAACCTCAGCTATTATGCTTGCGCTCTCAATCAGTCTGGACGTCCGCTCCGGCTTGTCTCACTAACGCACTAGTAAAAATCACCGTGAATAAGATCCCCATTGAAGCTCTAATAGACACCGGAAGCTCCGGAACCTATTTTTCTGAAACGAAACCATCTGAAGGTTATGCTGTCATCTAGCACAATCTTGATGGCATCCACGAGATTGGTTAGTCACACGAAAGGTCACTGCCTAGTCGTGATAGACCTCAGGAACAATTCATACGACAATTTCAAACTCAGTCCTTTCACATTTTTGTGCCGATGTATTACTGGGATATGATTTTTTGAAACTCCACAAAGCAGTTAAAATCCCGTTGAGGTAACAGACCCTCTCCTTCTCTTAGTAACGTAGCTGCTTCACACATCGAACCACCATCTCTCTTTGGGAACTTGCTGCCGGATTGTAAACCCATTGCAACCAAATCACGCCGCCACACTCCTGATGACGAGAAATTTATTCGATCGGAAGTTCGTCGTCTGCTTACGGAGGACATCATTGAGATTTTAATTTCACCCTGGCGAGCACAGGTCCTTGTAACCACAAATGAATGACACAAGAAACGCATGGCAGTCGATTATAGTCAAACTATCAATCGTTACACGCTGTTGGACGCTTACCCACGGCTGCGAATAGACGAAATGGTGTCTAAAATATCACGATACGATGTCTTCAGTGCCTTAGATTTACGAAGTGCATACCACCAAATCGATATCGAAGCAAAAGATCGACCATTCACTGCCTTTGAAGCATGCGGCAGGCTGTATCAATTCTGTCGAATACCTTTTGGAGTAACTAATGGTATCGCTTGCTTCCAGCGGGCAATGGATAAACTCATTCAGGAGGAAAATCTGTTGGGCATCTTAGCCTACATCGACAAAATTACAGTATGCGAACCGAACAAAGAAGATCACGACAAAAATCTAACGAACTTTTTCAAAGCCGTTGGAAAATATGGGTTAACTCTAAACGAAGAAGTGTATCCTTGGTACCAACTTCTGGGTTACGAAGTCTCTCACGGTAAAATCAAAAATGATAAAATTCTGAGATGGAGAATCGAACTACCATGCTACAGCTTCGATGTTATTTACCGTCCTGGACACGAAAACGTGGCGGCTGACGCATTGTCTCGTAGCTGCTGCTCAGTGTCCACATCACTTGAACCACTCAAGCAGCTACATCAAGCACTGTGTCATCCCGGAGTCGTGCGAATGCTCAATTTTGTTCGAACCAAAAATCTCCCTTATTCTATCAAATTAGTCATCAGTGGCTGTTCAATCTGTGCTAGATGGAAACCACACTTCCGTAAATTTCCTACGGGAAATTTAATCAAAGCCACTGCGCCGTTTGAGA